>APFE031655959.1:1549-36755 GCA_000404065.3 Pinus taeda
GGGGGTTAGAAGGGGGGCATAGCCGCCCCTTCATTGTGCCGATTGTGTATTGGGGGGGGTCATAGGGGGTTTGAGGGGTGCAGCTAACCCCGCTCTATGCGGTCCTTTCGTTTGGACCCTATGTTAGGTTGGGCGGACCCACCTATGGTTTTGTGCATGATTTTCGCACATGGTTTTAGATGAGATGGTTTTCGGTCCATGGTTTTGGATGTGATGGTTTTTGGTCCATGGTATTGGATGCTTCGACATGTATAAATATGTATTATAACATTGAAAGGAAAATAATGAAAAATCAAGCTGCTAGTCCCGGTTTTGGGATCCAGGGGAAATCTTTGTGTACATGTGTTTTATGTGTTATGCTCTCACATTGTTTATTTTATGTGTTTTAGAATTCATATGCAGGTAATTTCTGTACAAGGTTAAAACATACAGATATTGGTGGTCACCTGCCTATTCCACTTGGACCCCCATCATTGTTTGTTTTAGTTTCCTTATTTGTAGCACAATTTACTTTTTTTCAAAAATTTTCAGGTCCTGAACTTACTGAGTCGTTTTAATGCCCTAAACGATGTTTTTTTGGAAAAATAGTACTAATTAAACTTTTGAACCCACATCGGTCATTCAAAAGTTGTAGTCCTCGAATAGATCTTTCTAACGAGGTATTGTGCACGTCAAACGAAGATCACATGTCGAAGTTACGACCCTAGGAAGTTGATGTACCAATTTACCCAAACGAGGCCCATAGTTTGGTACTTCATCTCCTAGGGTTATGTTTTTGGATGTTTAGGGTTTTCCATTGTTTCTCAATAATAAATAGGCCTTTCAGCCTCATTTTAACAAAATTCAGAGGCATGTAGCCACCACATCTCTTCTCAAAGACAAGCTACCATCACCCGAGCTAGTATTATTTCCATTCCGTTTGTAACCATTTTTCAGTATTTGATATTAATGAAATGAAGTGTTATTTCTATTGCATCTTTGTATTTATGGTTATATCTATAATTTTTTGTGTTCATGTTTAAATATGGATTAGCGGGATCAGAGTGATATGCTCTTTCTCTGTTTTTATTTGCATGTCCACAACGAGGTCAATATATAAGGAGTTAGGGCTCGATCTGGTTGAACCTTTGCAAGATCAGCCTCACAAACCCTAATGGCCACCCATGGGGGAAGAAAAGAAAGTCGAGGGGGTAGGAGATCCTATCAAAATATTGCTTGAGGCCCTCGAGAAACAAAGGAATGTGATGATGGATAACTTTGCCTAGATCCTTCAACAGTTGCCCACTGGCGGTGCATCCACATCTAGTAGCCACTTTAGAGGCTCCACTCCTTTTAAGGTACAAGTAAACTTTGAAATTCCCATATTTGAGGGCCAAAAATATGTAGATGCTTGTAGATAAATGGTTAAATCTGCTAGAAGGATAGTTTTCTTTTCATGATTTTTCCAACTGAGAAAAGATTACATCTACTCTTCTCAAAATCGCCCCCAACGTCAATGACTGGTGGGAAACCTACTGTGAGTAGAAGGTTTAAAGTACAAACTCACTATTTTCAACCGCACCCACTTGCAAGTCATTCTAGGATGCCATCAAGGAGCAGTACTAACCTATCGGGAGCTATGATGATAAATACATAAAGTGGACAATGCTATAGCAAGGAAGGGACCAAGATGTGCCAGAGTTTACCAATGTTTTTCATACCCTTCACACGAAGTTGGGTATCAAGGATTCTAAGAAACATTTGGTACTAAAGTATTGCGGATACCTACATAGGTACCCCTAGGATGAGATGGAGTTCCTGGACATCTCCTCGCTCGAAACGACATACCGATATGCTGTCAAGATCGAGCAAAAGTTTAAACAAAAGAAGAGAGACTTTGGATCTATGAATCTGAAGCAAGGGAAAGGTGCCCCCAAACCATAGGAAAAATGAAAACTTGCCAAAGTCGCAAGAAAATAACAACACTGTGAAGCCGAAGAAGGCAATGGGAAAGTGGTGTGAGTTCCATAAGAGCTCCACTCACAACACAAGTAAGTGTCGAGCCAAGCAGTCACCTGTGGTCGGGCTGAAGGCTTCAGAATCAAATGCATGTTCTGACTCTGATTCAAAACTCGACAAGGGGAATGACAAAGGGAAGCAGATTATTGATGCGGAGTGAAATGCCACCATTTCCACCACAAAAATCTAGAAGGAGGAACCTGAAGATCTAGAGGATGAGGAGCGCCTCTTCCACTCGCAGATATGGGTAAAGGGTTCCCCACTATAGTTCATTGTCGATAGTGGGAGCCAAAAGAACCTCATTTCGGGAAAGGTCTTGAAGCGGCTTGGCTTACTGACCAAAACACACCCACAACCATACACCATCGTGTGGCTTCACCAACAACGAGATCTTCGTTTGAGCCAACAGTGCTGCCTTCCATATAGAATCAAGCCCCTCATGGATGAGTTATTATGTGATGTTGCTCCCCTTGATGTTTGTGTTGTTGCGACATGATGTGTATGAGTCAAGGCCTTGTGTTGTTATTGTTACTTTTGGAAATAAGTTGTAGAGGATACTAGAGGTAGCAATACCTACCGCCATCTCTTTTGTTACTACAAAACAATGCAGTAAGCTCATTTCCAAAACTGGGAAATTTGTTTTCCTGATGATACACCTTTAGGGAAAGAAGAAGATGGTGGCCACGACCTATAGACAGGGCCCCTCTGCATGACAAAAATAGATAGAAAAGGTCATGGAGGAGTACGAGGATATCTTCACCTCTTTTGCAGGGGTGCCTCTGCACCATCAGGTCAAGCACTCCATCGAGATGACCCCAGGTATGCCATTTTTTAATGGACCAATCTATCTTCACTCTGTTCTGGAGAATGACAAAATCAAGAGGTAGATTCAGGAGCTGCTATAGAAAGGTCACGTCTAGCCAAGTTCATTGCCCTGTGGGAGCTTGATTGTGTTGGTACAAAATAAGGATGGGACTTGGAGACTCTGTATTGACTATCGAGCGTTGAAAAAGATCACTGTCTGGAATAGGTAGTCGATCCCATGGATTAATGACCTTTTGGACCAACTCAAGGGGGTAAAATTGTTCAACAATATCGACTTGAATTTTGGATATCACCAGGTACCAACCAAACCCTCCGATGTGTGGAAGACTGCCTTCAAAGCCAAGGAGGGCCTTTTCAAATGGTTGGTTATGCCTTTTGGTTTGACGAATGCTCCTGTAAATTCATGAGATTGATAGATGACATCTTGTGGCCATTCACCAACTCATTTGTAGTGGTATACTTGGATGACATCCTGATCTTCAGCCAAAATTGGGAAGAGCACCTCCACCACATCCAACAGGTTCTCCAAACACTTTGGTAACACAAGATGTGTGCCAATTTGGAGAAATGCACTTTTGGCATGACCTAGGTTAAGTATCTGGGATACATTATTGATGAACGGGGGGTGCATGTGGATCCTGCCAAGATCCAAATCATTTGGGATTGGCCAACCCCAACAAATCTGACAGAGCTTCATAGCTTTTTGGGTCTTGCTGATTTCTACCGTAGGTTCGTGTTGGGATTCTCTCATATCACTTGGCCCTTGAGTCAAGTCACCAAGGGAGGAGCGAAAGAAAAAATATTTTGGTTTTAATCTCAACAAAAGGAATTCATAGAGTTTAAACATCGCCTATGCTTTGCACCAATGCTCACATTACCATACTTGCAACAATCATTTAAGTTTGAGACATTTGCCTCTCACTATGCTATTCGGGCAGTCCTTACTCAACAGGGGCATCTAGTGGCATAACACAGTGAGACAATTTCAGACATAGTCTGGAATTATACCACTTATTACAAAGAGATGTATTCCATTGTGCAGGTCTACCAAAAATGGAAGCATTACATTTTGGGGAAGGAAATGGTCATCCACACAGACCACCGACCCCTACAGTTCATACAGATGCAATGAAGTCATAGAATGATCGCCATTAGAAGTGGTCCACATACCTGCAACAATTCCATTTGAATATCAAGTATAAGAAGGGAAAAACCAATAATGTTGCAAACTGCCTCAGCTGATCACCGATCATGGCATTAACCACCGTGTTCAACTCTTATGGGCATGATACATCTGATTGGCCACTTCTCTACAAAAGTGACCCAGAATTCAGCCACACATACTATACGCTCTTCGAGGATCAGCAAGTTCCAGAATTTCACCTCCAGGATGCCCTGTTATGCCACCTGGGAAACCTTTGTGTTCCTTCAAGCGAGTGTTCCAAGATAATTTGGGAAGCAAACTACAATCAGGTCATTGGGAATTTCGAGGTAGAGAAAATGGTGGCAGTACTGCAGAAGTATTTCTATTGGCAGAATCTTCGACATGATGTCGTGAAGTACATCAGATCTTGCATTGCTTACGTCATTGCCAAATTGACCATCAAGAATCAAGGCCTCTATACTCTGTTGCCTACCCCTAGTCAGGTCATCATTCTACTAAGCATGGGAACGACTGTGTTTTTGTGGTTGTCGATAGATTCTCAAAGATGGCCATTATGGCGACCTGCAAGAAGAATATCACAACAAAATCCATTGCTAAACTCTTATTTGAACGAATGTGGGTACACTTTGGGATCCCATAGTCTATCATCTCATATCAGGGCAACAGGTTCCTCAGTACATTTTGGTCCAGTCTTTGGTTGATGTTGGACATCAAGCTCACTAAGTCCACAACTTTGCATCCCCAAACTAATGGCTAGAAAGAGGTCATCAACAAGTTGATCGTACACATTCTGCACATGTACAATTCAAAGCATACACACACATGGGATGAGAGCCTCCCCTACATCCAACACAACTATAACCAAGCTCTCCAGAGCTCAACTGGCCACAACCCTTTTCAAGTAGGCTTGGGATTCCGGCCACTATGTCCCATTGATGTGGCCATACCATTTGCATCTACTCAGGAAGATTAAGTTCATGTCTAGTCCAAAGCCGATAAGCCAAACAACTTCATTGAGCACATTCAACATATCCACCATCAGGTCCATGACATTATGGAAAAATAAAATGCCAAGTACAAGCAATGACATGATCAACATCGAGTGCGACACAAGTTTAAGGTGGATGACGAAGTCTGGACTCATTTGTGGAAGGAATGCCTTACCGGAGCCTATCGGAAACTCAAACCACTTTGATATGGTCCTTACACCATTACCAAGGCTATGGGAGACAATGCATTTTAGCTTAGGATTCCCCCATTCCTTGGCTTGCACCCAGTGTTCAATGTGGACTGCCTTCATCCATACTTCCCACCATTGCTAGACACATTAGACATTGCAGAACAAATCACACCTACAAAGTTAAATCCATATTGCATGGAACAAGCCACAATTGATTGAATCATGGACACACAGATCAAGAACACCCGACAGTAAAGGATCCGGCTATATCGAGTTGTCAAAGATGGCCAACCCCTTCACTAGGGCAAGAGGCACACTAGGGACCAAGTTTAGCAGAAGTTTCCTCATCTCTTGGAGGAACTCAATGCAATGGGGACCATTTCTTCCTAAGGGGGGAGGAATGATCCAGGTGGATATTGGTGGCCATCTGCCTATTCCACTTGGATCCCCACCATTGTTTCTTTCATTTTTTCAGTTTCCTTATTTGTAGCACAATTTACTATTTTTGGCAGTTTTTCGGGTTCTCAAATTCCGGAGCTGTTTTGAGGCCCTAATCAACATTTTCTGGGAAAACTAGGACAATTTTGTCGATAAGAAGTTTAATTCCTCTGGTAGATATTTCTAATGAGGTATTGTGCATGTCAAATGAAGATCGTATGACAAATTTACGACCTCGGGAAGTCGATGTTCCAAATTACCCAAACGGGACCCATAATTTGGCACTTCATCTCCTAAGGCTAGGTTTTAGGATGTTTAGGGTTTTCCATTATTTCTCAATAATAAATAGGCCTTTGAGCCTTATTGTAACACAATTCAGAGGCATGTAGCCACCACATCTCTTCTCAGAGATAAACTACCATCGTCCGAGCTAGTCTTATTTCCATTATGTTTGTAAGCATATTTCAGTATTTGCTATTGATAAAATGAAGTGTTATTTCTATTGCATCTTTATATTTATGGTTATATCTGTAATTTTTTGCATTCCAATTTAAATCTGGATCAGTGGTATTAGAGCGGTTTTCTCTTTCTCTGTTTTTATTTTCATGTCACCAACGAGGTCAGGATATGAGGAGTTAGGGCTTGATCTGGTTGAACCTTTGCAAGATCAGCATCGCAAACCCCGAATGTCACGCATGGGGGAAGAAAAGAAAGAGGAGGGGGCGGGAGATCCTATCAAAATATTGCTCAAGGAGGCCCTCGATAAACAAAGGAACGCGATGATGGATAACTTTGCCCAGATCCTTCAACAGATGCCCATAGACATTGCATCTGCATCCAATAGCCATTCTGGTGGCTCCACTCCTTTTAAGGTACAAGTAAATTTTTACATTCCCATATTAGAGGGCCAAATATATACAAACACCATAGATAAATGGTTGAATATGCTAGAAGGATATTTTTATGTTCATGATTTTTTCAGCCGAGAAAAGATTACATTTTCTCTTCTCAAAGCGCCTCCCATGTGAAGGATTGGTGGGAAACCTACTATGAGCGGAAGGATGAAAGCACAACATGACTGTTTTCAGCTGCACCCAGTTGGAACTCATTCTGGGATGCCATCAAGGAGGAGTACTACCTTTTCCGAAGCTATGAGGATAAATACATAAAGTGGACAACGTTGTGGCAGGGAAGGGACCAAGATGTACCAGAGTTTACCAACGTTTTTCATACCCTTCACACAAATTTGGGTAACAAGGATTCTGAGAAACATTTGGACATCTCGTTACTCAGAGTAGCATACTGATACGTTGTTGAGATCGAGTAGAATTTTAAACATAAGAAGAAAGACTTTGGATTTGCAAATTTGAAGCAAGGGAAAGGTTCCCCCAAACCGCAGAATAAAGGATAAAGCCAAGGCAGGGCGACCCAGGACAACCAAAGCGGAAGCAAATAACAACACCGCAAAGCCGAAGAAGGACACAGGAAATGGGTGTTAATTCCATAAGAGCTCCACTCACAACACAAGTGAGTGTTAGGCCAAGCAGTCACTGGTGGCTGAGCTGAAGGCTTCGGAATTCGATGATGTTCTGACTTTGAGTTAGATCCCGACAAGGGGAATGACAAAGGGAATATGATTATCCATGTAGATCCCAATGCCATAGTTGCCACCACAAAGATCCAGAAGGTGGAACCCGAAGATCTAGAGGAGAAGGAGCGCCTCTTCCACTCCCAAATGTGGGTAAAGGGTTCCCAGCTGCAGTTCATTGTCGATAGCAGGAGCAAAAAGAACCTCATTTCGTTAGAGGTTGTGAAGCTGCTAGGTTTATCGACCACAACACACCCACAACCGTACACCATTAGGTGGCTTCACCAAGGATGGGATCTTTGTTTGAGCCAGCAGTGTCGCCTTCCATAGAGCATTAAGCCCTTCACGGATGAGGTATTATGTGACGTTGTTCCCCTTGATGTTTGTGATGTATTGTTAGGCCAACCATACATGTGGAAGTGACATGATTTTTATTTGTCAAGGCCTCGTGCTGTTATTGTTACTTTGGGAAATAAGTTGTAGAATGATCGCCATCAGAAGTGGTCCACATACCTACAACAGTTCCATTTGAATATCAAGTATAAGAAGGGCAATACCAATAATGTTTTAGATTGCCTCAGTCGATCACCAATCATGGCGTTAACCACCGTGCTCAACTCTTGTGGGCACAAGACTTTTGGTTAGCCACTTCTCTACAAAAGCAACCTAGAATTCGGCCACACATACCAGACACTCTTGGAGGGTCGGCACGTTCCAGATTTTCACCTCCAAGATTCCCTTTTATGCCACCTAAGACACCTTTGTATTCCTTCAAGCGAGAGTTGCAAGATTATTTGGGAAGCACACTACATTTGGGCCATTGGGCATTTCAGGGTCAAGAAAATGGTGGAAGTACTGCAAAAGTACTTCTATTGGTTGAATCTTTGATAGGATGTCGTGAAGTACATCAGATCCTGCACTGCCTGTGCCATCAAGAAGCAAGGCCTCTATACTCAGATCCCTACCCCTAGTTGGCCTTAGGAATCCATCCCCATGGATTACATGTCGGGCCTTCCTTCTACTAAGCATGGCAAGGACTGTGTTTTTATGGTTGTCAACAGATTCTCATATATGGCCATTATGTGGGCCTGCAAGAAGAATATCACAGCAAAATCCACTGCTAAACTCTTCTTTGAACAACTGTGGGTACACTTTGGGATCATACAGGCTATCATCTCAGACTAGGACAACAGGTTCCTTAGTACATTTTGGTCTAGTCTCTAGCCGATGCTGGACACCAAGCTCACTAAGTCCACAATTTTCCATCCCCAAACTAATGGCCAAACAGAGGTCATCAACAGGATGATCGTACACATTTTGTGCATGTACAACTCAAAGCATCCACACACATGGGATGAGAGTCTCCCTTATCTCTAGCACAGCTATAACCGGCCTCTCCACATCTCGCCTGGCCATAACCCTTTTCAGGTGGGCTTGGGATTCTAGCCACTATGTCCCAATGATGTGGCCATACCATTTGCATCTACTCAAGAAGATTCAGCTCATGTCCAGTCCGAAGCCGATTAGGCAAACAACTTCATTGAGAACATCCAACATATTCGCCAACAGGTCCACCACATTATGGAGAAATCAAATGCCAAGTAAAAGCAGTGACATCATCAACATCGGGTGCCACACAATTTTCATGTGGGTGACAAAGTCTTGTTGCATTTGTAGAAGGAACACCTTACCGTAACCTATCAGAAACTCAGACCACTCTGATATAGTCCTTACACCATTACCAAGGTTGTGGGAGACAATGAATTTGAGCTTAGAATTCCCCCATTCCTTGGCCTACACCCAGTGTTCAATGTGGATCGCCTTCAACCATACTCTCCACCATTACTAGACACATCAGACATTGCAGAACAACTCACACCTACAGAGTTAAATCCAGATTGCATGGAATAAGCCACAATTGATTGAATCGTGGACACATAGATCAAGAACACTTGACAACAAAGGATCCAACTATATCGAGTTGTCAAAGGAGGCCAACTCCTTCACCACGGCAGGTGGCTCACTAGGGACTGAGTTGAGCAGAAGTTTCCTCATCTCATGGAGGAACTCAATGCAATGGAGACCATTGCTTCCTAAGGGGGGAGGAATGATCCAGGTGGATATTGGTGGCCACCTAGCTATTCCAATTGGACCCCCACCATTGTTTCTTTCAGTTTTTCAGTTTCCTTATTTGTAGCACAATTTACTATTTTTGGCAGTTTTTCGGGTCCTGAACTTCCGGAGTCGTTTTGAGGCCCTAAATGACATTGTTTAGGAAAATTGTGACCTATGTTTCTTGTTGTACATTCAAAAGTTGTATTCCTTGGATAGATTTTTCTAATGAGGTATTGTGCACGTCAAACGGAGATTGTATGCCAAAGTTACAACCCCGGGAAGTTGATGTACCAATTTACCCAAACGGGGCCCATAGTTTGGTGCTTCATCTCCTAGGGTTAGGTTTTTGGATGTTTAGGGTTTTCCATTGTTTCTCAATAATAAATATGCCTTTGAGCCTCATTGTAACACAGTTCAGAGGCATGTAGCTGCCACATCTCTTCTTAGAGATAAGCCACTATCGCCCGAGCTAGTCTTATTTCCATTCCGTTTGTAAGCATATTTCAGTATTTGATATTAATGAAATGAAGTGTTCTTTCTATTGCATCTTTGTATTTATGGTTATATTTGTAATTTGTTGCGTTCCTGTTTAAATCTGGATCACTATTAGTGAGAAAGGGTACAACGAGGTGTTTCATGTTACCAGGAATGGGGTCATTCTACAACCCAGGTGTAGGCTAAGATCTCAACAACTAGATATTAAGATCTATTTCAACATGAACTCATCTATGTCCTCCTAAATGCTTTGACATCTCTTTTCTAAATTAAGCATCAAGTTCTTTTTCGTAAGAACTTTCTTGATTTCCAGGATGGTGGCAATTCTATCCTCAATTTTTAATTGCTCCAATTGTTGCTTGTTTCTGCTATTCAAAAAGTTGATTAATTGGGTTGCCTCTTTAGGTTTATCCCCCAATTCTTCTTTGGCTTTCTGTATGGCTTCTACAACTATTTTCACTAGCTCAGTTTGCTAAAAAATGACCTAGATGGAAGGCCAAATATCATTGATGGAATCAATGATATTGCTCCATAAAATGTCTTTTATATCTTTCAAAGGTTTTTCAAATGTTAATTCCTTCTCCAAGACTTCGATTCTTTCTTCCATCCTTTTATTTTTCCTTTCCTCTTTATTTTTTTGAATTTGAGTAGGCTCATAATCGGTCTCTAAGCTTACCATTTGTTCTTTAAGTTTCTTCAACTCTGTTGCCTAGATACTTATTTGTTCCATGGCTTTGATCATTTCCTCTGTTTTCTCTGTTGTTTGCCCTGTGTTGGTTGGTTTAACTGTAGTTGAAGTAGTCTTTGTCAATGGAAATGTTGTGACCTGTGGAAGTGTTGGTTCTAAAGCAGTTGCTAGAGTGGAAGGCACAGCAGTAGAAACTATTGGAATAACATTTTGAGGGGTAGTGGCTGGCTCACTTTGCTTAGACTGTATTTCCTTTTCTAATTCATCTTCAGTTTCCTTTAGCTGGTCATTTAGTCTTAGGAGTAGGTCCATGAGTTCTTCCTCCTTTTTCCTTTCTACAACTTATGTAGTTTGGGGATGGTGAAGTGGAGGAATCTTTAGCTGCTTTTTCAAGGCAGCTATGTCATCATCCTTCTTTTTGATAAGCTCTTCAGCTGCTTTCACATCTTTGGGATCATGTCCCAATTCTATCACCAGGTCCTCTAAAGATTTTATTCTGGTATCCTGAGCTTGAGAGGAATATTTCTCTAATTGCAGTTGTGCAGAGGTGTTATGTTATGCATTTTTCAGTTGATGGGCTGCAATGGCATTGCTGGTTAGAGTTGAATAAACCATTTCACCAGTCTGCTTGTGAAGCTCTATCTGGTCAATAGGATGAATATCCTTTGCCAGCACCTCAAAATCAGTTTTCAAGTAGTCTTCCATGGATTTTGGCTGCTGTACAATGGGCTTTATAAAACTCATCTGCATTTTTCCCTCTTTTATGTCAAAAATTGACATAAGCTGGTTTGGTTTGTTGGGGCCATTTTTAGGTAATGAGCATAAGTTTGTGCTTTCAATTTCTCATTCCTCGCTTTTATTTCTTTGTATTTTCCCTTCATATCCATGCTCTATTCAGAGAGCCCTAAAATAAGACACCTCTGTACTTTGTTATCTATCCAATACATACATGTGTGAAGTGGATGGGGTCCCACCTATTGGGATAGTTTGTAGGCTCTTTGTCCTCTCGGGCATTGTGTTTCATGAGGTCTTCTTAATGAATTCTTCTTTAGAATGAGGACTCATCCTATGCCCTTTAGAAAAGGCTTAATCAGTAGGCATGCTAGAAGGAGTGGCCTCTTCCCTGCCTCTATTAGGATTTATTTCCTCATTAAGAGGAGTTTGTAGAACTAGAGGGTTGCTCATGATCTTCTAAGGTGGAGCCAACAACTCTGAAATGTCAGGATGCTATGATTCTTCTTGTTGTGCTGAATGTTCTACCTAGTCTGATGTATTTTGCTGTTTCGGTGGCTGAGTGCTAGGTTCCTGTGACCGTTTTGGTGATGATGTCTCTCCTGGCACCTGTGCAAATAAATTTTCATCAATTTGTTTCTCAAAATCTACCCATACATTGTCAACTTCTACCTGTGTGCTATCCTGATCTATGAGAGTTCCTTCCACCCATTCATTCTGATTTTCATATTGCTCAATCTCTGGGATCCTATGGTGGATGCAGGGGGAAAGCTTATTCTTTTGTCTTCTATCACTGATGAAGCTATGAGGGTCATAAAGCCAGATGAAGCTTTTTCTCAATCTCAATCTCTCAAGGAGTTCCTCTGCCTCTCTCCCTGCTCCTCTGTTGTTGCAAATGAATGGGCCTAGGTGATCCTTTATCCTCAACTGAGCTTTCTTCTTTGTTTTTACAAAGTGGATTTCATCAGAATTGATTATTTCCCACTAACATAGTAGTTACTGGGTGAACAAACAAATCAATGAAATCTATGTAGGGATGAGGAGAAGAGCTAGAATAGTGAAATATAGAGGTCCAAAAGACAACAGACCTAGGATTCCTCTGGTGTCAAGCTTTTGGACAGAGAAAGGGAATTTATCAGATTGGTAATAGAGAAAAAGATGATACAAAATTGAGGAATATTTAAACACTCTCTCATTCTCTAATCTCATGAATTGGTCATGTATTTTGTTTGCAATGAATGAAGCATAGTCAAATTTGGCTGTAGGTGGTTGACTAGGGGTAAAAATAGTCATGAAAGCTAAGGTTAATTCATCTACATACTCATGAGTGGTAAAACCCAAAATGAAAGCAATCATGATGATGATATCCTTGCCCAAATCAGTAGAGAAGCATGACATGTAGGGAGGGGGGTCTTTTGGCCTGTGTTTCTCTCCAATAAAAGTCTGACAGACTTTGGTAATTTTGGAACTGGACATCTTTGTATATTTCTCAAGTAAATCGACAATGGAAAGGGGAGTGAGGTCCTAACCAGGATACAATTGTAACATCTCATTTATATATTTGGCTGTAATGGTGAATAATATTTTCTGGTCCGGGGACATTACAATCCTCATATTAGGGTCATAGTTTGCATGGCATTGGTGGAAAATATCTGGGAAAATATGGACCGAAGGGAATTGATACTTAGGTAGGTTCGATTCCCAAAGACCTATGTTATCTGAGTGGTTTAGATAATTGTCCTGGTACCTACAATATAATTTCAAGGGGCTATCATCAAAAGTCAGGTCTTTTATTTGAAAATCTCGGTCGACCAAGGGAAGGTGGTCCAAATCCCTGTGGGGGGTAGTGATTGGCATGATATTTATGGTGACGGGAGCTTCCATCCTTGGTTGTTGTGTATTCAAGGATGTTGGGAGGTAAATTTAGGGGTCTTTATGGAGAACCATGTTGTTTTTATGGAGAATTCAGAGTATTGGACCACTCAATTTGGATAAAACACTCAGTTTCTAGCGTATTTTAATTCTGGTTTGATATAAATAGAGGGTTTTTTAGTAGCAGTGGGTAAATACTTGGTTACGGTGGTACAGGACACTGAATGGTATTGGTGCGCAATTTGGAGGGAGTGTACTGGTCTGTAATGGCAACTGGGAACTCAGCGGCTTTGTGGAGTTGATGTTTTTGAACGCAGGTTCATAACATGAACGTTCTTCTCTATGCATGAGAACAAAATGTTCTTTTGTTTCGAAAGATTAAAAATAATGATTACCTTTGTTTTTATTCCCAAAGTCAAAATGTTTGGTGGGTATGGTGAAAGGGACAGGTGGCGACAAGGTATGGTGAAAAGGACAAGTGGTGCCAGCCGATGGATGGGACATTTTGTCTTTAGTGAAGGCGGTAAGCAGGAGTGGTAATGGCTTTTATCGCACCACTTTTGAGCACTGGGTGGTATTGTCAGAGGTCCGCCCGATGCCATTCATCGGGCGACACGTAGCGGCAGGGTGAATAGTGAAATCGCTCACATCGAGTGGATAACGTTCGGCATCGTAGGCCGCCGGATATGAGCATCGACCGTCGGATCTGAAAGGGTCAGATCGCACAATGATCAGGGCATGGATGTGATCGGGAGTTAATGGAGGGGCCCAACAGGGTTTTTTAATGAGTGGAAGGTTAATTAAATGTGGATTAGGGAGGCTTAATGACGTTGGGGACGATTTGATTGGCGGAGATAGATTATTAATTAACCGCTGATCGACTGATTAATCTCTATTAGCTAGCGGGGGATTTGGTTATTAATTAATCGATGATCGACCAATTAATCCCTTATTATTAAATAATAAAGTTTATGTTTCAAACTTAGGGCGGGATATTAATATAAGGGTTTTATTATATAACTATAGGGGAAGGGTTTATTGTTTTTCGGGATTTAATACATAATAAAGTTAATAAATTAATATGAAATGGGCGGAAAGTATCTTTACCATAAGTTTAATTTATAACACATGATTGGTGCAATTTATTCATATACACAAAATACTTAGGGTAAAATAGTTTTTATGAGGTGTTTGAGTGGAACGGGGTTTATATGGGGGGGGTTCACTTTTCCTAGGTAACAAGGTATTATCCTTAGGAAAAGGGGTTTTTTAGGGGAGAATGAATGAATGATGAAGGTGTGAATTTTTATGAGGGGTTTTTAGCTCCTTTGACCTTATAAACTATTGAGCCAAGGGTCTGGTCGCTTCAGAAGTTAGAGAAATGCTCTAAGTCCCTTTAACTTAATGGAACTTTTATTAGTAGGAAATTAGTTACCATGAGGGGTAAAAATGAATGAGGAAATTAATGATGTAACCTTGTAAATGTATCCTTGTCTTCCATACTTTTCAAAGTAATGTAATGATGCAAAAAATGATTTGAGATTTTAACTTAACCATTCATCATACATAATTTTGCAACCAAAAATCTACTAACCCACCTGCACATCCTACCATTTTTACTTCTTTTATTAGGGTGCACTTAAACTGGGAAACCCTTATCAAACTTTTCTTTTCTTTTACAATGGAAATCTATCTAAGTCTATCCTTATTACATCCAAGGGCTCATATTAAACTATTGAGCTCCTTTTATTCACTCTACCTATCTACTTATTTGCCAAGATTAAACAGTTTGGTCAGATTTTATTCTTTATCTCTAAGCATGAAATTGAAAACATGGAATAACCAAGATTAAACTATTTGGTTACCATGGATTGTGGCATAAGTAACAAGTTGCACACAATCATTTATACAAAAGTAAAATAGTAGTGGCATTTTGGCTTGCACACTTTCATGATCTTTTCATTTTTCTTTGGGGTTCATTTTCTTTCATTTTTTTGACCTTTTCTTTATTTTTTTTGTCCTTTGATTTTTCTTTTAGGACATACCCTCTTTACATTTTTTAATTTTTTTGATTTTTTATAAATATGGAAAACATTTGCAGAAAGCAAAGGTATGTACATATTTCATACATAAACTAGGTCAATCATAAATTATGACACCTATTGGTATAGGAACATAACAGTGGCTCCACTTGGGGATGGCTTTCCCTGGTGGAAAGTCAAGAACTCTAGATCAATGACCTTTTGAAATAATGTGATTTTACTTTGCAACTTCCCTTGATTCTGTTGCTTTATTGATATCTATGACAGTGAAACTTTTGAAGCTTGGGGCCTTCTCTTCACGCTTCAACTCCAAAATTTACCATCCAATCAACACTGAAAATTATGAAGGATATAGTATATACAATTGAAATGGTAAAATTAGTAATTGGGTCAATGTAATGCTTCAACATTCAATCATTGACATGTCCTCCTTCTATCTCTGCACCATCTAATTCTCTGAGAAAACAAGAGTTATTTCCTCTAAAGGCATATATAATGTATGGAACTTTCCATAGGAAGTCAAACTTCCCATGCTTCCCTTTGTCTTCTCTTCTGGAATCCCATTTCAACACTTTGTCACCAAGGTAAAAGTCTTCTGCTTTAGTTCTTTTCTTAAACACTTTTTTGAGCTTTTCTTGTAATACTTGCTCTCTGAGGTATACTTCTTCCCTGGTTTGTTGCAGATGAATAGTTTGATTGATTCTCCTCTAAATATCATTTTCTTCAACTTGAGCTTCCTAGATTAGTTTCATTATTGGAACTCCTAATGATAAGGGGAAAACTGTCACCATTCCACAGACTAATTGATAGGGACTGGTACCAATAGATTTCTTAGTTGTAAGCATGTCTGCCCACAAAGCATTAATCAATTTTTTGTTCCATGTTTTCGTATTGTCCTTCAACAATTTTTTAATATTATTAATTAAGCATTTATTGGAGGATTCTACAAGTCCATTCCCTTGGGGATAGATGGTTGTAGAATGACCAAGGGATATAGGGTATCTATGGCAGAAATCAATCATTCTTTTTTATTTAAATGTTGCAACATTGTCTGTGATAATTTTGTTGGGGCAACCAAATCTGGACAAAATATTAGCCTCTAGAAAACCTATGATATTAGTGTCGGTGGATTGTCTGGAGGGAATGGCTTTTATCCACTTGGTAAAGTAATCCGTGGCAGTTAGTATCCATTTATGTTGAGCAGAAGAGGGGGGATGAATTTCACCAATGAAGTCTAGACCCCATTGTTGAAATGGTTTTTCTGTGGAAATGGGTTTCAAAGGTAAAGGAAGAAGTTTTTGTTTTCCTTCAAAGATCTGACACTTGTGGCAGGAGGTTACAAACTTTCTTACATCAGAAAACATGGTTTGCCAGTAGAGTCAAATATCATTGGAGTCAAATAAGTCCTCCAAAGGAGTTAATCCCTTGGGTAATTGGTTATCTTTGAGATTTATGACTTCAGTTTCATCATCAATTATTTCATCAATATCCGTTTGCTTTAAGTCTTGATTATCTGTTTTTTATGAATTTAGTAGGTTGGAGCATGTTTATTGAGTTTTCTTCCAATTTGTTAATGTCTAACTCATTAGTATCATCAAAATCTGAAACCATGTCTACATCTATATTAGTGCTAGAAAACTCTTCATCTAATGTCAGAAAGTGATTAATTTGTTTATCATTTTCAAAAACTTGCCAGTTCTTAAGATTATTAGGTATAGTTGGCCTATGCTTAACCTCTGCAGTATATTGGTGATTGGGCTGAAAAGGCAACTTGTAGGTGCTAGAAAACATGGCCATACTATGGGCTTGCATGTTATGTTTTTTGGGAATGGTTGCAAGCTTGGTTTCTAAAAAAGTGTTAAGGATTTCTATAGCTGTACCTTGGTAAAGCCCTAATCTAGGATCTCTGGTTAGGTAAGTACCCTTAATTTGTTTGACTATTAATTCAAAACCTCCCATGATTGACACTCTTATGGCTCCTAAGCTTTTAAATAATTTAAGACCTAATAGGAGGGATTTATATTCTTCCATATTGTTTGTGCATTTGAAATTTAATCTATAGGCATGTCCCTCTGCATGATCATTCTCTAAGTTATAAATCCATACCCCTACCCCTGCACCTAATTTGTTTACTAAACCATCAAACTCCAAATGCCATAAGATTTCATGTTCATAGTTTTCATCCAGGGTAGTGGAAATTTTCTTAGATAAGGCATCTGGATTTTCTCCTGACTACTCACTCAGAGTCCATGTCAGAATGCACTGGGTAAATAGGGAAGTTTGAGGCTTCTCCTGACTACTCACTACATACTTCATTAAAGTTTCTCTATATAATTTCTTTGGTTGTCCAAAAACAGATATGGTGGCGTGTGACATGTCTATTTGTAGAGACCCCTGAAGCTTTGCACCCTAGGATCTAGGCAACAACATGCCATACTTAGGTGGGATATCTGCCACAGCAATGTCCATGAGTATAGTTTTGGTAGGGTATTGAACCAAAGAGACACACAAGTCCTTGATAATTCCTAAACACCTAACTTGACTTGAATCAAAAGAGAATAAATCCCTATCAGGTCTAGTGATGTCTAAATTAAGTTTCCCCATAACAGACTTGGGCATGAGATTGTGCGAGGCACCAGAGTCAAACATGGAATTATGCAGAATCTTGTCATGGATATTAATTCTGACATAGAAGGGTGGTATGCCTCCTTCCATTGGTTTCCCATTTACCTCAAGGCCAAAAATTAACTCGGGTTGGTCATGAAAGAGATTTCCAGAATCTTCATTATCAATGATATTTAATGTTTTACTTATTTGACATCTGTAAGTATCATGCTTTACCAGTTTTGTCAAAGGAACTAAAATTTTAAGCTTGGCTACCTCTGCTCTAAGGTTAAATGGCAAAGGTGTTTTGTCTGTTTGAACATTAGGAGTTTTGGCAGCTATGTTTTCTTCTTTTTCAAAGTTTGGAGCATTTTTTGTTAATTTTTCTAATACAATTTTTGGAGATCCTTCCACTATTTCCTTGGGGGAAAGTGAAGTGGAAGATTGTTCATTATTAGGCAGATTATCATATACATCTTCTATGGTGGGGCGGGAGGATCTTGACTCATTTTAGAAAGGATCTGAAGTGTTTTTGTCACTGGAATTGTATTGACTTTTTAGGTTGATTAGGATATGTTTTCTGGTTTGGATCCGAGGCATCACTATTTTTTCTGCTTCTTAAATTATACTGTTTATGTACCTCAAAGATAGCAGAATCATATCCTTGCCTAAAATCAAATGATTCACCTATTTTGGTTTGGAATTGTTGTAGCACATGTGACTCCTAGTCTCTTGAGTTAGGAAGACATCTTCTTCATCATCTAGACCCATTAAATTTATCTGAGTGTCTGGTTCAGGGTCTTCTGAGTGGGAGGCCTCTGCATAATTTTCTTGGAAAGGTGGTCTGATATTCTGGTCAGGAATTTTTTTCCAGCATTTTGATTTTGATTTTTCCTAAAGTTAGGATTTCTCCCTGAATTAGCCTGTTGGCCATCCCAGGGAGATTTCCTTTCAATAATTTCAACTCTATCCAATAATTTGTCCATTCCTTTGACTATAGCATCAACATTTTGTTCAAACGGGGTACTTTCTTCTTTTACAGGTATTCTTCTCTCATTCCTAGCTTTGGCTCTTTTGGAAAGTAGTTTAGCCTCAACACTTACTGCCACACTCTGCATTTCTTCCAGAGTGGGGGGATTTCTCTCTCTTAACTGGAAAGCCATATATGAATCAAATCCATCAGGAAATTTGATCAGGGCTAGGCTAGGTGGGGGCCTAAGGTCGACTAGAATGGCACTATAAACACTATTGAACCTAGTGCAATAGTCCTGAATGGTTTCATGAGGTCCGCTTCTAAGGTTCTCATATTCAGATAAAATATGAAGGGGGTCCTTCTTTTTCTCCCACCTATTCAAGAATTGTTGGTAAAGGACTCTTAATCTATCTATTCTTTGGGGGGTTAAAGATCTAAACCAGGTTCTAACTTCTCTAGCCAGACTTTGGACGAAAATTCTCTTTTGGACATCTGTTGTGTCAATCTCACAAAGTTCAAAGTAGTCTGTCATTTTCTTAGTATGCTGCTGAGCTGTGTAGGTTCTAGTGCCATCAAAAGTAGTGATTTTACTCTGATAGTCCTATGGCATAGCACCTGGGGCAACAGGAATCTTCAGGGGAGCATATCTATTGGCCATGATTCTAGGTTGGGTAGGAGTTGGGGTAATAGGTGGTGTCTGTGTTGTGGAGGAAGAACTAGAGGCAGTGGTAGGGTGTTGAGTGATGATTGATTGGAGAGGAAGTGAAGGGATGAAGGGAGGGGTGGAATGAATCTTAGAAGAGTGAGGGAATAATGATGTACTAACAGAAAGAGAAGTGGTTTCAGAAATTTCAGGTGTTCTATCTGTGGTAAGAAATGACTGAGTTGATTTCTGCATGTAAAGATCAATTGATAAATTGGCTCGTTGGATTTCAAGTTCTCTGAGGAATTCTGGATCTTGGACTATGTCCAATAGTTCACTGTCAGATGTAGTTCTAAACAGAGAGAGTTCAACATGTTCGTCAAAAGGAAGGTCTTCTAGGTAAAGCCACTCAACAGGACATGAATGTGATCTGAACAAAGGTCTGGGGCTAACTGAACTTTCTTGTCTTCTAATGATTCTCGGAATCAGGTTGGGATTTTCAAACACAAAAGGAGGATTTGGATCAGGGTTAGCCTTGATGTAATGAGTTCTCCTTGAAGCCAGATTTCGAGCTTTTAAATGCTTTTCTTTTATGGATTTTTCAAAATAACTTTTATTGTTTCTTTAAGATGCTTAAAATCAAACTTTAGAATTTCTTAAAGTTTTATTTTAATTGAGGTTTTGTTCTTACCCAGTGGAGTCACCACTATGTTATCACTCAGATTTCCCTTAGAAGTTATTCAAAAGAAGGAAAGGATCCAAGGTAACTACAAACTAATCTTTTAAGTACAGTTCCTAGCCAATCTATACTCAGAGAGGGCTCTCTCTTTATGATTTATCGTTGTTTTGGGATGATTTTAGGCTAGTTATGAAAGTTTAAGTGTGTTTTGATTTTGATTAGGTGGTGGAATTCTGGAACAGATGGGTAGAGAAAGCCTTCAGTCCATTGGGCTATGGAGTCAAGCAAAGAGTTGCTTAACTGGATCAGACCAATTGCTAAAGGAAGAGTTCACAGGGCAAGCTAGCACAACAAAAAGCAAATTTGTGGGTTGAAATGGATAAGGTAATCCTAGTCAAGGTAGAAGGGCAATGAAGAATCCTTAAACTGGGATCAGGATGAGGAATCAAGGGAGATCAATAGTAAAGGGAAATTAAGAATCTTTTACTATTGACCTAAGGAAAAACTAAGGAATTAGGGGAGCAACTAAGATTTCCCAAACTAAGGTAATTCAGTAGAAAACAGTGAGAATGTAAAGATACCAAAACAAAGAGAATTTAGCTAACTTTGAAATAATTTTCTTTATTTACCATTCAAATTTTATAAAGAAAACATGTGAATATTTATAAAATGATGAGAAAACAATAATAACATGAAGAGATAATACCTAGTTGGTTTCCATCATGCACAAGAATCCTGTGAAATGTATTTAACTTTATTTCATGATCCAGCAGCCAATCCAAACTTAATTACAACAACTCACTAGCTTGATATGAAATGTATACCAGAAATGTCTTTGAATCCACCCTAATGACTTCAGTTTCTAAAGTATTTATACAAAAATTACACAAAAATATCTCTTAACCATATGATATTTATTCCAGGAAATACAAAATATATTTTACATAAAGATAGAGACAGATGAAAAACAAAATATTGTTGTCCCTTTATTTGTGAACAAGCTAGCGGTTGGAATTCGAATTTGTCTCTTGCATTTTCTTCGGTAATTGTGTGCCGGATCTCCTTCTTACTTTGACCTACTGATACTCTTTACCTGTATTCTCATACTCTTTACCTGTATTACCAAACTTTACCTGGTTCACTAGACTTTACCTTAGTAAATATTTTATTCTTCACATATTTACTACAATAACTTATAGTATTTCTGTCATTTTAGCCCACCATTCATCATTTGGTATTTTAATTCTGATTAGCTTTCTGTACACTTCATCAGCTTCGGTGTACTTAGAAAAATTCGGCTGGGTGGTGAACAGGTGCTTCACTTCATCTTCTATATAAAAAAGGTTCTCTAAGCCATCATAAAGCACTTTTCCAGTGGGTTGCGATTTCACTGTGGAAGAGCTGACTTGAGTCCTAGCCTGTTTGTGCAGTCTCTCAATGTAGTCATCTTGAGTCATCAATTTTTAATGTATGACCATTGGGCTGGGAAGGCATTTCTCCTTTAAAATTCCATATTTCAACATGAACTCATCTATGTCCTCCAGAATGCTCTGACATCTCTTTTCTAAATTAAGCATCAAGTTCTTTTTGGTAACAACTTTCTTGATTTCCAGGATGGTGGCAGTTCTATCCTCAATTTCCAATTGCTCCAATTGGTGCCTATTTCTGCTATTCAAAAAGTTGATTAATTGGGTTGCCTCTTTAGGTTTATCCCCCAATTCTTCTTTGTTTTTCTGTATAGCTTCTACAACTATTTTCACTAGCTCAGTTTGCTCAGAAATGATCTAGGTGGAAGGCCAAATATCATTGATGGAATCAATTTATTGGTCCATAAAATGTCTTTTATATCTTTCAAATTTTTTTAAAATGTTAATTCCTTCTCTAGGATTTCGATTCTTTCTTTCATCCTTTTAGTTTTCCTTTCCTCTTCCTTGTTTTGAATTTGAGAAAGCTCATAATGGGTCTCTAAGCTTGCCATTTGTTCTTTAAGTTTCTTCAACTTTGTTGCCTGGATACTCATTTGTTCCATGGCTTTGATCATTTCCTCTATTTTCTCTACTATTTGCCCTGTGCTGGTTGATGTACCTGTAGTTGAAGTAGTCTTTGTCAATGGAAATGTTGTGATTGGTGGAAATGTTGGTACTAAAGCAGTTGCCAGAGTAGAAGGCACAACTGTAGAAACTATTGGAATAACAGTCTGAGGGGCAGTGGCCGGCTCACTTTGCTTAGACTGTATTGCCTTTTCTAATTCATCTTCAGTTTCCTTTAGCTGGTCATTTAGTCTTAGGAGCAGGTCCATGAGTTCTTCCTCCTTTTGCCTTTCTACAACTTCTGCAGTTTGGGGATGGTGGAGTGGAGGAATCTTTAGGTACTTTTTCAAGGCAGCTATGCCATCATTCTTCTTTTTGATAAGTTGTTCAGTTGCTTTCACATCTTTGGGATCATGTCCCAATTCTATCACCATGTCCTCTAAAGATTTTATTCTAGTATCCTTAGCTTGAGAGGAAGCTTTCTCTAATTGCAGTTGTGCAGACGTGTTATGTAATGAATGTTGCAGTTGATGGGTTGCAATGGCCTTGATGGTTAGAGTTGAATAAACCATTTCACCAGTCTGCTTGTGAAGCTCTATCTGGTCAATAGGATTAATATCCTTTGCCAACACCCCAAAATAAGCTTTCAAGTAGTCTGCCATGGATTTTGGTTGCTGTATAGTGGGCTTTAGAAAACTCATATGCATTTTCCCCTCTTTTATGTCAAAAGCTGACATAAGTCTGGTTTGGTTTGTTGGGGCCATTTTCAAGTAATGAGCATAAGTTTGTGCTTTAAATTTCTCATTCCTCACTTTTATTTCTTTATATTTTCCCTTGATATCCATGCTCTGTTCAAAGGAAGCCCTGAAAGAAGACACCTCTGTACTTTATTGTCTATCCAATACTACATGTGTGAAGTGGATGGGATCCCACCTATTGGGATAGTTTGTAGGCTCTCTGTCCTCTCAGACATTGTGTTTCCTGTGGTCTCCTCAATGAATTCTTCTACAGAATGAGGATTCATCCTATGCCTTTTAGCAAGGGCTTCATCAGTAGGCCTACTGGAAGGAGTGGCCTCTTCCCTGCCTCTTTTAGGATTTCTTTCCTCATTAAGAGGAGTTTGTAGAACTATAGGGTTGAGGATGATCTACTGAAGTGGAGCCAACTCCTCTGAAATTTCAAGATGCTCTGATTCTTCTCGTTGTCCTGAATGTTCTACTTGGTCTGATGTATTTTGTTGTTCTAGTGGTTGAGTGTTAGGTTCCTGTGACCTTTTTGGTGGTGACGTCTCTCCTGGCACCTGTGCAAAGAAATTTTCATCAATTTGTTTCTCCAAATCTACCCATACATTGTAAACTTCTACCCATGTGCTATCCTGATCTATAAGAGTTCCTTCCACCCATTCAGTCTGATTTGCATATTGCTCAATCTCTGGGATCCTATGGTGGATGTAGGGGGATAGCTTATTCTTTTGTCTTCTGTCATTAATGAAGCTATGAGGGTCATAAGGCCAGATGAAGCTTTTTCTCAATCTCAATGTCTCAAGGAGTTCCTCTGCCTCTTTCCCTGCTCCTCTGTTGTTGCAAATGAATGGGCCTAGGTGATCCTTTATCCTCAACTGAGCTTTCTTCTTTGTTTTTACAAAGTGGATTTCATTAGAATTGATTATTTGCCTGTAGTACTCCAGGGAAAATAATCTCATGGGGACATATTTGGGCAATTTACATGGAGGCAATTCACACCCATAAATTCTGAACTGAGTATGGTTTTGGTACAAGTACCAATCCCCAACCTTGTATTGCTTGGATAACTGAAGAATTTTTTAATATCTGTACTAATCTTGGGAGGAGGATTTCCCACTAACATAGTAGTTACTGGGTGAACAAACAAATCAATGAAATCTGTGTAGGGATGAGGAGAAGAGCTAGAATAATGAAATATAGAGGTCCAAAAGACAACAGACCTAGGATTCCCTCTGGTGTCAAGCTTTTCGACAGAGAAAGGGAATTTATCAGATTGGTAATAGAGAAAAATATGATACAAAATTGAGGAATATTTAAACACTCTCTCATTCTCTAATCTCTTGAATTGCTAATTTATTTTGCTTGCAATGAATGAAGCATAGTCAAATTTGGCTGTAGGTGGTTGACCAGGGGTAAAAATAGTCATGAAAGCTAAGGTTAATTCATCTACATACTCATGAGTGGTAAAACCCAAAATGCACGCAATTATGATGATGATATGCTTGCCTAAATTAGTAAAGAAGCATGACATGTAGGGAGGGGGGTCTTTTGGCTTGTGTTTCTCTTCAATAAAAGTCTGACAGACTTTGGTAATTTCAGAACTGGACATCTTTGTAGATTTCTCAAGTAAATCGGTAATGGAAAGTGGAGCGAGGTCCTGACCAGGCTGCAATTGTAACATCTCATTTATAGATTCGGTTGTAATGGTGAATAAGATTTTCTGGTCCGGGGACATTACAGCCCTCATATTAGGGTCATATTTTGCATGGCATTGGTGGACAATATCTGGGAAAATATGGACAAAAGGGAATTGATACTTAGGTAGGTTCAATTTCCAAAGACCTATGTTATCAGAGTGGTTCAGATAATTGTCTCAATACCTAGAATATAATTTCAAGGGGCTATCAACAAAAGTCAGGTCTTTTATTTGAAAATCTCAGTTGGCCAAGGGAAGGTGGTCCAAATCCCTGTGGGGGGTAGTGATTGGCATGATATTTAGGGCGACGGGAGCTTCAATCCTTGGTTCTTGTGCATTCAAGGATGTTGGGAGGGAAATTCAGGGGTCTTTATGGAGAACCAGGTCGTTTTTATCGAGAATGGTATTGGTGCACAATTTGGAGGGGGTGTACTGGTCTACAGTGGCGACTAGGAACTCAGTGGCTTCGTGGAGTTGATGTTTTTGAACACATGTTGACAGCATGAAAATGCTTCTTTGTGGATGAGAATAGAATGTTCTTTTGTTTCGGAAGAATAAAAATAATGATTACCTTTGTTTTTATTCATAAATTCAAAATGTTTGGTGGCAATGGTGAAAGGGATAGGTGGTGACAGGGTATGGGACATTTTGTCTTTAGCGAGGGTGGTAAGCGGGAGTGATAATGGCTTTTGTTGCACCGATTTTGAGCACTGGGCAGTATTGTCAGAGGTCCACCCAATGCCATTCATTGGGCAACACGTAGCGGCGGTGTGAACAGTGAAACCACTCACATCGGGTGGGTAACGTTCGGCATTGGAGGCCGCCCAATATGAGCTTCGACCATAGGACCTGAAAGGGTCAGATCGCACAGTGATTGGGGCATGGATGTGGTCGAGAGTTAATGGAGGTGCCCGACGGGGCTTTTTTAATGAGCGGAAGGTTAATTAAATGTGGATTAGGGAGGTTTAATGATGTTGGGCACGATTTGATTAGCGGGGACAAATTATTAATTAACCGTTGATCGGCTGATTAATATCTATTAGCTGGCGGGGGATTTGGTTATTAATTAATTGATGATCAACCAATTAATCCCTTATTATTCATTAATAAAGTTTATGTTTCAAACTTAGGGCGGGATATTAATATAAGGGCTTTATTATATAACTATAGGGGAAGGGTTTATTGTTTTTCGGGATATAATACATAATATATTTCCTAGGTAACATGGTATTATCTTTAGGAAAAGGGGTTTTCTAGGGGAGAATGAATGAATGATGAACATGTGAATTTTTATGAGGGGTTTTTAGCTCCTTTGACCTTATAAGTTATTGGGCCAAGGGTCTGGTCCCTTCAGAAGTCAAAGAAATGATCTGAGCCCCTTTAACTTAATGGAACTTTTATTAGCAGGAAACTAGTTACCATGAGGGGTAAAAATGAATGAGGAAATTAATGATGTAACCTTGTAAATGTATCCTTGTCTTCCATGCTTTTCAAAGTAATGTAATGAGGAAAACAAATGATTGAGCTTTTAACTTAGCCATTCATCATACATAATTCTGTAAACAAACATCTACTTACCCACCTACACATCCTACCATTTTTACTTATTTCATTAGGGTGCACTTAAACTAGAAAATCCTTATCAAATTTTCTTTTCTTTTACAATAGAAATCTATCTAAGTCTAACCTTATTACATCCAAGGACTCAGATTAAACTGTTGAGCTCCTTTTATTCACTCTACCTATCTACTTATCTGCCAAGATTAAACAGTTTGGTCAAATTTTATTCTCTATCTCTAAGCATGAAATTGAAAACATGGAATGACCAAGATTAAACTATTTGGTTACCATGGATTGTGGCATAAGTAACAAGTTGCACACAATCATTTATACAAAATTGAAATAGTAGTGGCATTTTGGCTTGCATACTTTCATAGTCTTTTCATTTTTCTTTGGGGTTCATTTTCTTTCATTTCTTTTACCTTTCATTTATTCTTTTTTTCCTTTTATTTTTCTTTTAGGATATACCCTCTTTACATTTTTTATTTTTATTTTTTTATTTTTTTACAAATATGGAAAACATTTGCAGAAAGCAAAAGTATGTACATATTTCAGAGATAAACTAAGTCAATCATTAATTATGACACCTATTGGTATAGGAACGTAATATTATCAAGACCTCATCAAGTTCCATCATCAAGTGTAGTCCTCCATATGTCATCAAGTGTTAAGGTCTAGATCATCAAAGAAGGCACATGATTAGCATTTGTCACTTGGAACTTCTTAAGACTTCTTCATTAGTGGCTTGACATATTAATTGATGGCATCCTTGTCAAACAAGAGTCATGACATCATCATCTGGAATCAGGCATCTCAAGAATATTTTCCATTTCAGGCAATGCCATATTGACATCAATGACAACCTTGATTAAAACACTTTGTTGGTTTTTGGTAGCTTGAGAGGTACTGTGGGCTTGGAACCCAAGATGTGGTATTTGAACCCAAGATAGTGGGTGTGAATCCATGAGTAGTTTCGATGATTTTACACTTGAAGGTGTTAGAGGACCCTTAGAGGAGAAAGGAGCAATGAAAATCATTGAAATCCGAGCTCTAGAAGTGGAGAAATGAGTTTTTTATTGTAGTTGTTGGGTTTGTATAGGAATTGTTCAAGTCAGCAAGAGTTATTATATGTCACTTGAAAAGTTGTCAAGCTCACACATGTGATTTGTTGGAGCCCTTCTATTGTAAATAAAAGGTGATGGAGACTCATTTTAAGCATCCAAAAGTGCAATCAAATCACAAAGATCACTTATGTTTTTTAGGTTTTAACCCTGTACAGAAATTACTTGCAGACAAATTCTAAAAACATAAAATAAATAATGACGATAAATAAAACAAATACAAAGATATTTTCCCCTGGATCCCAAAACTAGGACTACCAGATTGATTTTTCATTATGTTCCTTTCAATGTTACAATACATAGATATACATCTGAGGCATTCATAAACCCCAATCCATTAACCCTAGATTCGAACATAACTGTAGTTCCCTTGATTAGATCTTCAAAATACCATGGGCAGAAAACCATCATTCCCAAAACCATGTGCGAAACCTATGCACAAAACCATAGGTAGGTCCACCCACCTAATATAGGGTCCAAAAAAAACTCACAGGGAGCTGCCCCATACCTCATACATGGGGGCTACTGCCCCCCTGAAACCCCCTCACGTGTTGTGGCTAGTCATGGAAAGAATATAACACACACTCAACATTCTCCCATTTGTTGTTTTCTTTTCCACACAGGGGGGAACAAGAGAGCTTAGTCATTGGTCCATCCCTGCAACACCCATTGTTTCTCTAACCAAGAAAAATTCTCAGTGCTCACAAACTTCGTCAATGCATCTGCATCATTCTTTAAAGTGTCCACCTTCACCAACAAAACCTTTTCGCCCTCAACCATATCCATCACAAAGTGATATTGAAAATCAATGTGCTTTGTCCTTAAATGATAAGCAAGGTTCTTTGCCAATAAAATTTCACTTTGGCTGTCATAGTGTATCCTTATATCTTGTTGTACTAACCCCATATTGAACACAATCTCTGCAACCAAACCACTTCCTTCCTTGCATGAGTCATTGCCCTGTATTTTTTCTCTGTAGTTGAAAGTGCCACTACATACTGTCTCTTGCTCATTCAACTGACTACTTCTCTAAATAGATTAAACACATACCCACTTGTAGACCTTCTCTGATCTAGATCTCCAGCCTAGTTTACATCAACAAAGCCATGAATGTCTAAAACTTTGCCAATCCCGGTCTTCCTTGGTAGCATAGACCATAATCACTAGTGCCACGCAAAGACTTGAAAATCCACTTCACTGATGTCCAATGCTCATTCCTTGGTTTTGACATAAACCTACTCAATACTCCCACTGCATGTGCAATGTCTAGTCTAATACAGACCATTTCATACATCAGGCTACTAATTGCACTTGCATATGGAACATGGGACATGTCATCTTCCTCTTCTTGTATCTTCAGACACTGTTCAATAGGTAAGTTTACACCTACAGGAATAGGAACCTTCACCGGTTTACTATCATGCATATTAAAGCTCTGTAGTATTTTCTCGACATATTTCCTCTAGTTTAACTAGAGCTTCCTCTTTGGCTGATCTTGTTTAATTTCCATGCCCAAAATATAGTTTGCAGCACCAAGATCCTTCATGTCAAATTTGGAGGACAATTGGGTCCTCAAAACCTGGATAATTTCTTTGTCATTTCCAATCAGCAACATATCATCCACATACAAGACTAGATAAATAGCATGGTCACCAATTAATTTAAAATACACATAGTGATCCACTTTTCTTCTGGTGAAGCCAAGTCCTCGTATAAATGTATCAAATTTCTAATACCACATCCTTGGTGATTGTTTTAACCCATACAAAGTCTTTTTAACCTGCATACTAGTTCTTTCTTTCCCTCCACCGCAAAGCCTTCATGTTGTTTCATGTAGATCTCTTCTTCTAGATCCCCATGAAGAAATGATGTCTTCACATCCATCTGTTTCTACCTCAAAATCAAAAGCAACAACAATAGATAAAGGTAATCTAATAGAAGCTACCTTGGCAACAAGAGAAAAAATATCGCCAAAATCAATTCTTGGCACCCAGGAATAACCTTTTGCTACCAACCAAGCTTTGTATTTCTACACCTTGCCTTCTGCATTCATCTTCTTCTTAAACACCCATTTTCTTCCAATGGGTTTCCTTCCAGCCGACAACTCCACCATATCCCAAGCCTCATTTTTATCCAATGATGCCATTTCATCAACCATGGCCTCTTTCTAGAGTTTACCATCCTCTGAATCTACTGCCTCCCTAACAGTTATAAGATAATCATTAGTAATAGATAAAGAAAAATTTGAACAAAAAGAAAATGGATTGGTATTTGGTTGCCTTCTTTCTCGAACTGATCTTCTCACGGCTGGAGTTTGTGGCTCTTCATCTTTTGATTCATGTTCTCCTGTAGAGTCTAATTCTCCCTCCTTTAGCTCAAACTATATCTTCTCGGGTTCCTTTGGTAGAACTTCATGTTTAATAACTTCTTTCACCTTTCTAAACACCACATCTCGGTTATACTATATTCTTTGTTTCTAGGTTCCAAAGCTTATAACCTTTTAAACCATCCTTATACCCAATAAAGATGCATCTTTCATATTTACCATCCTATTTGGTTCTTTTCTCCTTTGGAACATGTACATATGTATCACAACCAAATACCCTCATATGTGAAAGAGAGGGTTTCTTACTAGTTCATACCTCATGTGGAGACTTATCCTCCAACGCTGATGAAGGTGTTCTATTAACGAGGTAACATGCAGTCTACACCACCTCTGCCCATAATTCTTATCCTAACCTAGCACCACTAAGCATGCTTCTTGCCTTTTCCATCAACATCATGTTCATTCTTTTTGCAACTCCATTTTGCTAAGGTGTGTATGGAGTAGTCTTTTGATGTGTTATACCACACTTCTTGCAGAAATCTTCAAATTCATTCTTACAAAACGCTCCACCATTATCTTTCCTCAACACCTTTATCTTCTCTATTTGAATTTCCACGAGAGCCTTAATTTCTTTAAACCTCTCAAAGACTTCAAATTTCTTCCTAATGAAATAAATCCATGTATTCCTTGAGAAGTAATCTATAAATGATACATACTACATAGACTTACCCAATGATGGAACCGACACAGGTCCAAACACATCACTATGCACAAGCTCTAATATCCCTTTCACCCTCTTAGCACCAGAGGGGAAACTCATCCAATTCTGCTTCCCATATAAACAATGTTCACAAAAATCGAAATCCAGAGAGAAATTAGACATACCTTATACCATACCATTACCATGAAGTATTCAAAGGCCCTTCTCTCCAATATGTCCAAGCCTTTGATGCCATAGCATGGTCTTTTCTCCAGAGACCGCTAGATTTCTGCTCCACTTTCAGGAACCATAGAAATATTGCACCTATCAATAACAATACTGCCTAGAATCTTGTACATAGTTCCAATCCGAACTCCTCGCAATAATACCAGTGCTCCCGAAACCATCTTGCAGGTCGCTTTCTCGAGAAATTTTTTTATGCCTACATCATCCATATTGCTTGCATAAATCATATTTTTGGCCAATTCAGGAATATCTAGAACACCCATAAGTGTTTTAATCCTTCCACCTTGAACCTTCATCTTGAATTTTCCTCATTCGACGATTATGGCCTTCCTTTCATACCCTAAGAAGACGTCACCACCATCATATTTCTCATACTCGTAGAACCACTCCCTATGGGGAGTGAAGTGAAAGGATGCACCTGAGTTAATCAACCATGCCTTATGATCTACATGTGTACTTGAAGAAGAAGCTAAGTACACATCCCCACCTTCATCTTAGGTGGTTTTTGCCTATATAGAAGGAGCATCATCAGATCCCTTTCCTTTCTCAGGAGCTTTAAATCTACAATCCCTTTTGAAGTGCCCTTCCTTTCCACATTTCCAACCTACCTTTATAGGTTTTCCTAGAGATTTAGATCTCCCTCTAGATTTAGATCTCCCACTCGAGGAATTATTTTTATTTCTATTCTGGGACCATTCTCATACACACAAGGCATCTCCATTCTGGCTCTCCATATTTTTCTCTCTCATCTCCTTCGACAACAAGGATGAGACTATTTCATTAAACTTCAAGGTAGTTGTATTGTTACCTATAGCAACAACCAGACTATCCCACGAAATTGGTAGAGAATGCAACAAACTGATGCACTTATCTTCATCTCAAATTTTTATATCAACAGATAACAACTAGCTTACCACAATATTAAATGCATTCAGATGCTCTGTCATTGAGTCTCCATCCTTCATGCTCAGGTTATACAACTTTTTTCACAGGAACAATTTTGTCACCAGAGACTTAGATTGGTACAAATTCCTTAAATTGACCCATAAAGCCTTCATCGTAGCTTCCACTGATACATTCAACAATACTGAATCTGAGATACACAATTGTATTGTGCCCTTTGCCTTCCGATCCAACTTCGCCCAGTCTTCTGCTGACATTGTCGTTGGTTTAGTACTTGAATCTACCACGATCCACTGATCTTTATCCACCAGTAGATCCTCCATATTGAGTTTCCACAACTCAAAACTCTAACCATTAAATTTCTCGATCTTTATCTTTCCACTTCTCACCATCTTCTTTTATCCCACAAATCTCCCACTAAACAAGGTGTACCAGAGGCCCGAGCAAAACCCCTCAGCAGCAAAGGCATCCCCTTGAAGCCAAAACAATTCTGATACCAAATGTAGGTCTTAACCCTATATAGAAATTAACTACAGACAAATTCCAAAAACATAAAACAAACAACGATGAGGATATAAAAAAAACACAAAAAACTTTTCCCCTAGATCCCAAAATCGGGGCTACTAGATTGATTTTTAATTATGTTCATTTCAATGTTACAATACATATATATACATGCCAAAGCATTCATAAACCCCAATCCATTAACCTTGGATTAGAACATAACCATAGTTCCCTTGACCGGATCTACAAAATACCATGGGCATAAAACCATCATTCCCAACACCATGTACGAAACCCATGCACAAAACCATAAGTAGGTTCACCCACCTAATGTAGGGTCCAAAAAAAATAATTCCTGGGGCGTTGCCCCAGATCTCGTACAGGGGGGCTACCACCCCCGTCAAATCCCCCAACAGGGGGTTATGACCCCCTGCTGTGCCCTGCGAAATGAACAGGGGGCTCTATTGTCCCCCCTATGACACCCCTACACGTGCAACTAGTCGTGGAAATAATTTAACACACACCCAACATGTTTGGGCCGTAGATCCTAGGAGCAGATTTTAGTGAATATTTAAGGAGAATTTTATGCTTTCTTAAGACTATCTAAAGGCTGAGTTGGATCAGAGTGCAGGCCGAGTTGATTGGGCTAGGTTCTAGATTGTTTTGAGTGTGTTTGGGTGGTCTTTCTCTACCCGTAGTTCCTTTTATTGTTGCAGACCTGGGCTGAGACATGTATCTTCCTGTGGATAGGGCCGAAAGGCCCATAAACAATAGATATTCATCTACTTAGGCAGCCACAAACCTTCCTTAAGCTTGATGATTGAGTTGAGAGGGCCGAAAGGCTTAACTGTGGGTGGATACTAGCTCTAATAGCCAACAAAGGAAGGAGGAGTAGGGAATGAGGAGGCCATAGGTGTAGAGAGGCATATGATGCAATTTAGAAGGCTTGATGTGGACTATAGTTGTTCCCTAACCAAATCACGGAGTTTCAGCACTGAGACACCAGACCTAAGGTATGTGAATGAAGTGTTTGAGGTTGATTGATTGCTAGTTCGATAGGTCCAAGTTTGGAAAGATGTATTGGAATCCTTGTGGATTGTTGGAGGGAAACGAGAAAGGGTCTAAGAGTATCCTTATAGAAGTGGACAGTAAGGAAGTTGGACAACTATGAGTTGGGTGAAGTGTGGGTAGCTTAAGTATCTCCTTGATGGATAAAGGAGGCTACCGGAGGAGGCAGCTTGGAGGTCAAGGTTTGGCCAGCTTGAGGAGTGAAGTTGACAACCCGTGTTCATCATTAGAGAAGTGATATTTGATGGTGATAGGTAGAAACCCTCCATCCCTATGTTATTCTTCATTAGAGAAACACAGGAAGACAATAGTGGGAAGAAGAGCCTGAGTAGCTGAGGAGCAACATCGGGTAGTTGTGAGTTTCTTACAAATGGAGTTGTGAACAATTCAATAAGAGTCTCAATGTGTTGATACATTGACGGAAAAACGATTAATGTGAAAGAAATTAGATAATCAAGATTTAGTGGCTAGATGGACTTGTAGCATTGGTAGAGGCAGGTGCTATGAATTGGGAGTGAAGGACCCGTATGTGTACATGATATGAAAAATAAGTTGTGATCATGCACTACATCATCTAGACCGTCAGATTATCTTGTATTTATATTATTGTACCATTGGATATTTGAGTGCCATTATCCCTGGTGCAGGAGCCCTAGACCATTGTATTATTCAGTTGCATTAATATAACAAATATTTGGTTATTGTACATATTTGTGTAAAAACTTGTGTATATTTTGTGCATTAGTAGATTTTTTGTTGTTTATATTCCATTTTGTAAAGTAGCTTCATTGTGATTCTTGATTTGGTAGCGTCTGTGATCTAAGATTCTATCTTAGACACTAGAATCGTGGAAAAATAACATGGTATCATAGGGTGTTTGAGCTACTTTGAAGAGATAGTGAATCAAAGTGTGCACAATGAGATACAACTTAAGAGGGATCTGGTCACATTATAGGTGAAGGGATCACTACAATGTCGAAGCTACAAGTTGGTCTCCAATATGAGGACAAGTTGGAAGGTTTGTCCAATTATAGTCCATGGAAGGAAAGGAACAAGTTGGTCTTGCAGGACAACAGGATCTAGAAGTTTGCTGAGAAAGCCATCAAGAAGCCAAATGACCGTAAGGAGCTGGAAATGTATGAAGAATTAGATAGGAAGGCGAGATTGATCATCCTAGATGGTGTGAAGGACTCCTTAATACCTCATTTGTCCTAGTAGAACATTGCACATGAGATGTGGATGGCTCTTAAGATTTTGTTCTAGAATAAGAATGAGAACCGAGTCCTGGTATTGGAGGATAAGTTGAAGTCTGCCAATATGATGCAGGGTGGAGTGACTTCATATATGACAAGATTGTCTCAGGTCAAATATGAGCTTGATATTATTGGTGTGACTATTTTGGATTTTGATATGGTGAGGATTGCTTTGAAAGGGTTCACTAAGGAATATAAGCCCTTCATCAAGGGGATCATTGCTAGAGAGAATTTTCATCTGAAGTAAAAGGTTTTAGATGATGATGTGGCACTTGTAGCAAGAATGAAGGACAAGTAGAGGAAGGACTTGAGTAAGATGAAGTGTTTCCACTATGGTGAGATGGGTCATTTTTTTATGAGATGTCCAATGAAGAAGAGGACGGGAGATGACGAGAAGAAGAAGGGGAAGAAGGTCGTCGGTGTTGCCACTTCTGCCAAAATATATAATCTCTCTAGGAGATTGAAGAAGGAGGAATTTGCATTGATATCTCATTTCTTGTAGGGTACCATTGATGAGGCTGCATGGTACGTGGACAATGGAGCATTGAAGCATATGACAAGATCACATGAGGTATTTAAGACTCTAGTTGAGTGGGACTCGAAGTTGCACATGGTGGTGGGCGACAAGAGTTAGAAGGAGATCCGAGGATAGGGAGTTGTGCCATTAGAAATGGAGTAAGGACAGGTGATATAAGTCTAGAATGTACTATTTTACCATGACTTAGATATAGCGTGATGCTTGTCTCAACAATCAAGCAAAAGGGGTTTGAGGTCTTGTTCTAGAGTGGGGAGGCAAGACTCAGGACCAGAGGCTCTAGCTTTGCATGTGTTGTTAATAGAGTTAGAGGGCATGGTCTATATAGGCTAATAGGCAAGCCTATGGATCATGGGAAGAAGAAGGAGGAGGACCAGGTACAAGTTTAATAGAAACAAGTGTAGTTGCAGGCAGGCCTGGAATTTCAAATCCTCTCTGCCTGTCAAAGGAAATTTGTTGACGTTTTTGTATTTTTCATGCCCTT
>APFE031655978.1:0-28265 GCA_000404065.3 Pinus taeda
TATGGTGCTCGCACAATTCAATTATACACAGGTTTTAATTGCCACGGTTCAATGCCCACAGTGTTCCCAATGTAAAACCACAGCGACAGTCTGTTGTCCATGCAAACCCCGCATACTTCTACCGATGGATGCACAGTATTTATAAATTACACAGCATACAACACATTTCTATGGAAATAGCACACACAACACTTTTAATATGCACCTACAGTCCTTTTCGTTAACAATACCAAAACAATTTTTTATATATATATGTTGTCCAGAAAATCACACACAGTCATTACATAGTCAACTATGTTCCACCCTCCAGAGATACGCGCGCTCTTCCTCCATCATTCAAGACACTGTTTTTTTTCATTGAAGAGTTGCCATTCGACTCTATCTTTCCTACCGTTTACCTACACAATATATTGGAGTTCTACATGAGAGAAGATTCCCTCCTTGGCGGCCAAGTTTTTTGATCTTTTTCCTATTTCATCCCTAGCTGCCTTATTACAACAGTAGCTATACATAGTAATTTAGAGCTTTTCTTTGTTTTTTTATAACAATAAATCTAGCATGCCTTATTCTAAGCCTATCTAGAAAAGATGGCATGTTTTTTCCTTATCTAGTTCCTAATTTTAACTAAAAAAAACATAGAAACAGCAGGCAAAGGATCCCACTCCTTGCCTGTAGATAATCTTTTTGATTTTTTGGAATAAATCAAAAGATTTTTCCCCTTCTGGTCCACATGCCCCTGCATTTCAATGATTGAAATAATTCTTATCACAATGTCATGTTGGACCATGGTTGACCATGGTTAATTTTGATATCCAGACAGTCTTTGTCACAATGCGACGTTGGACCATGGTTGATCATGGTTGATTTTCATATTGAGACAATCATTTTCATAATGCCATGTTGGACCATGGTTGATGATGGTTAATGATCATATCGAGACAATCTTTGTGATAATGCAACATTGGACCATGGTTGATCATGGTAGAATTTCATATCAAGACAATTTTTGTGAGAACGCAATGTTCAAACATGTTTGACCATGATTGACCATGGTTGACCATGGTTGACCTTGTTTGATTATATAAACATGTTTGACCATCATCAACCATGGCTCACCATGGTTGACCATGATTATCGTTGACTTTTATATGGAGACAATTTTTGTCATAAAGCGAGATTCGAGCATGATTGACCACGGCTCACCATGATTGGTTATGGTTGACCATGATTGATATTATAAACCCAAGTTAATAATAAACCTAAGGGATTTATATTATGAACCTAAGAGAAACATAAAATAGAGGGATTAATACTAAAGCCCCATGGGAATATGAACCGAAGGGAATAATATTAAACCCAAGGGACTAATATTATAAACCCAACATTGGTAAACCCTAATATAAATATTACAAACACTAAAATAAACATGGTTTATTTTAATGGTGAGACAATCCTTGTCACAATGCGAGGTTCAACCATGGTTGATCATGGTTGGCTATGATTGGCAATGGTTTGCCATGATTGATATTATAAACCTAAGAGAATAATAAACCCAAGGGATTGATATTATAAAACCAAAGGAATAATAAAACCAAGGGATTAATACTAAAACCTTAAGGGAATAATAATAAACCCAAGGGAGTAATATTATAAAACCAAGGTATAAAAACCCTTAAATAAATATTAAAAATACTAAAATAAACATGGTTGAGCACTGTTGATTTTCATATTGAGACAATCCTTGTGACAATGCGATGTTGGACCATGGTTGATCATGGTCAAACGTGGTTATTTATTGTTGACCATTGTTGAATAATATTAAACCCTAGGAATATGAATCCTTAGATCAATAAATTGAAATGATTGATATTATAAACTAAAGGGAATAATAAACCTAAGGGATAAAAATTATAAAGCCAATGCATATAAACCCTAACATGACTATTATAAATGCTAAAACAAACATGGTTGACCATGGTTGATTTCCATATTAGATTGATGTATTGTGATATTGACATAATCATAAATATTTGGACAAATATTTAACCCGTAATATTGGTGTTTTATAAAACCAAGGGATTACAAACCCAAGGCATTCATATTTTAAAACCAAATGAATAATAAATGCAAGGGATCAATATACCCAAGGAATCAATAAACCCAACAAACTAATATTAAAAACCCAAATGATTAATAAACCTTAGGAATTAATATTTTAATCTCATGGGATTAATAAAACCTAGGGATTAAATGATAAACCAAAGGAATTATTAATATTATAAACTTGAAGAACAAAAAAACCCAAGCATTTGATATTATAAACCCAAGGAATGAATAAACCCAAAGGAAAAATATTAGAAACCCAAGGGATCAATATTAAAAAGATAAGGGATTAATAAAGCTTAGGAATTAATATTGTAAACCCAAAGGATTGAAAAACCCACATGACTATGAATATTATAAACCCAAGGGATCAATAAACCCTAGGGATTGTTAATATTATAAACCCAACATTTTAATAAACTGAAGGGATAAACATTGTAAATATAAGGGATTAACATTAAACCTTAGGACTACTATTTAAACCTTAATATTGGGGATTAATAAACCCAAGGGATGAAATGATAAACCCAATGAATTATTAATATTATAAACTTAAAGAACAAATAAACTTAAGAATTTAATATTATAAACCCAAGAAAATAGTAAACCCAACAAAATAATAGTATAAACACAAAGGGTTAATAAATCCAATCAATTAATAAACTTGATGAATCAATAAACCCAACAAACAAATATAAAAACCGAAGAGAGTAATAAACCCTAAGAATTAATATTTTAAACTCAAGGGATCAATAAACCAAAGGGATTATTAATATTATAAACCCAAGAAACTAATAAACCCAACTGTTTAATATTATAAACCCAACGAATTATTGAACCCAAGGGATACATATTAGAAGCCTATGGTTTCGATAAGCACAAGGGATCGATAGTACAAACACAAGAGATTAACAAAGCCCAGGAATTAATATTCTAAAAAAAAAAGATTGATAAACTCGTATGATTATTAATATTATAAACCCAAGCGATCAGTAAACCTTAGAGATTGTTAGTATTATAAACCTAATGAATAAATAAACTAAAATGATAAACATTATAAACCTAACATATTAAACCCTTAAAATTGGGGTTTAATAAACCGAAGGGATTATTATTATTATAAATCCAATGGACTATTAATATTATAAATAAAAGGGATGAATAAACCCAATGCATTTTAATTTTATAAACCCAAGGCATTAATATTATATAAAAAATTTATTAATAAACCCAAGGAATAAATAAACCCAACAAACTAATAATCAAAACCTAAACGATTAATAAATCCTAGAAATTAATATTTTAAAGTCAAGAGATTAATAAACCCAATGGATAGAAAGATAAACCAAAGGAATTATTAACACTATAAACTCAAAGAACAAATAAACCCAAGTTTTAATATTATAAACCCAACAGAAAATATTATAAACCAAAGGGATAAAAAAATGCAAGGGATCAATATTAAAAACAGAAAGGATTTATATTTTAAACCCAATGGATTAATGTTATAAATTCAAGTTCTTTAAACCCCACGACAAATATTATAAATCGAAAAATAAATATCAATAGCCATCCTTAACCATCGTTGATTTTCATATTGAGACAAAACAAACATGATTTATTTTCATGGTGAGACAATCCTTATCACAATGCGACATTCAACCATGGTTGATCATGGTTGGCTATGATTGACAATGGTTGACTATTAAGTTTATTATAAACCTAAGAGAATAATAAACCCAAGGGATTGATATTATAAAACCAAACGAATAATAAACCCAAGGGATTAATACTAAAATCCCAAGGGAATAATATTAAACCCAAGGGAGTAATATTATAAACCCAAGGTATAAAAAACCTTAGATAAATATTGAAAATACTAAAATAAACATGGTTGAGCACGGTATATTTTCATATTGAGACAATCCTTGTCACAATGTGATGTTGGACCATGGTTGATCATGGTCGAACATGATGGCTTATTGTTGACTATTGTGGAATATAATTAAACCCTAGGAATATGAACCCTTAGATGAGTAAACCGAAAAGATTGATATTATAAACCCAAGGCAATAATAAACCTAAGGGATAAAAATTATAAACCCAACGCATATAACCCTAACATGACTATTATAAACCCTAAAAATGAACATGGTTGACCATGGTTAATTTCCATATTAGATTAATCTATTGTGATATTGACATAATCATAAATAGTTGGATAAACCCAAGGAAATAGTAAACACAAGGAAAATAGTAAACCTAACAAAATAATATTATAAGCACAAAGGATTAATAGATCCAAGCGATTAATAAACTCGGGGAATCAATAAACCTAATAAACCAATATGAAAATCGAAGAGATTAAGAAATCCTAAGAATTAATATTTTAAACTCAAGGGATTAATAAACCAAAGGGATTATTAATATTATAAACCAAAGGATTATTAATATTATAAACCCAAGGGATTATTAGTATTATAAACCCAAGGAACTCATAAACTCAACCTTTTAATATTATAAACCCAATGAATTAGTGAACCTAAGGGATACATATTAAAAAACTAAGGGATGAAGAAACACAAGGGATCGATATTACAAACACAAGAGATTCATAAAGCCTATGAATTAATATTCTAAAAACAAAGCATTTATAAAGTCGCACGATTATTAACATTATAAACTCAAGTGATCAATAAATCTCAGAGATTGTTAGTGTTATAAACCCAAAGAATAAATAAACTAAAGGGATAAATATTATAAACGTAACGGATTAAACCCTTAATATTGAGGTTTAATAAACTAAATGGATTATTATTATTATAAATCCAAGGGATTATTAATAGTATAAATAAAGGGGATGAATAAACCCAATGCATTGTTAATTTTATAAAAGCAAATGATTAATATACCCAAGCAATCAATAAACCCAAGGAATAAATAAACTCAACAAACTAATAATAAAAACCTAAAATATTAGTAAAGCCTAGCAATTAATATTTTAAAGTCAATGGATTAATAAACCGAAGGGATAAAATTATAAACTAAAGGAATTATTAGTATTATAAACTCAAAGAACAAATAAACCTAAGGGATCAATATTAAAAACATAAAGGGTTGATATTTTAACACCAATGAATTAATATTATAAATCCAAGTTGTTTAAACCCCACAATAAATATTATAAACCGAAAAATAAATATCAATGGCCGTCCTTAACCATTGTTGATTTTCATATTGAGAAAATATTTGTTACAATGCGACGTTGAATCATGCTTGACCATGATTCACCATCGCTGATTATGGTTTTCATCTCAAGACAATCTTCTTTATAACGCAACGTTCGACATCGCTCATAATGATTGGTTTTAAAAATGAAAGAATATATGTCATATTACATATTTTAAAACCACTAATCCCTAAATCCATGGCATCCATATTATAAACATAAATAATTCTATAACGCAAAACAATAATAGTAAACATAAACCACAGCCAATATAAGAACCACATTGTAAACCATTTAGGCATAAATACATAAAATTAATATGAATACAATGATAATAATACACTATAAAGCATTAAAACGTGATAAATCATCATCACATTAATAATAACACATTTATATCACTACATTATAAAGAATAAATGAATTTTAAGCCATAAATACATCAATATCAATACATGAATGCATTAATAGCATAAATCTAAAGAATATTGATATAAACAACAAGAACATGAAATCCCACCAATAATATTAGAAACCTCAACAATATTTTCATTTATGAAAGGCATGAAAAAAGTGAAGGAACGCACACAAAAGACCAAAACAATTACAACTGCAAGAGAAAAAAAATAAAATAGCAACACTGCGATTGGAGCAAAGGAACATGAATGCAAAAAACGCATCTAAATTGCACACATTGGATTTAAAGAAGAACAACATAATAGGCCATTTTAAGACCAGAGATATATAATTTTCTACATAAGAACAACAACGAGAAAAAAATTCAATTTCACCAACATTGCAACCATAAAAAGAACACTGAGTATTAACATATATTTTTTGTTTTCTTTACATAAAATAATTCCACTACAAAATTGAACTTGAAACATTCCATGAAAAGTCATCTATGGAATAGCCTCTTCCAAAACACAACCGGACCAATGACAAAAACAACGCCAATTCAAATCAACATGATAATGATCATGGTACTTAACTCTTTCCAACCAATTCCTTCTTGCTCTCCTCCCAGACTCCCTCTGGTGCACATGTAACAAGTATTTTACATGTGTTTTCATTTCATCTAGCACACGAAGATGCTCATCAATAAAAGCAGGATGGAACCCATGTTTTCTATCAAACTTGTTCCAAAGATACCAAAGAAAACTTATCGCTGCAGTAATATTGTGCACTGTTCTGGAATAATAGATGACATCATTATTGTCCATATCTGCATTTGAAAGAGAGAAAAACAAAAGCAAAATTAATATAGACACACACAAATAAATAAGCATACACATATATAGATATATATATACATAAAACATAACACCCCATTTTTATTTATGTTTTAAAGCTTAATCTTATAATGTTACATGAAATAAAAAATTCTAGTGCTACATGAACCAAATGATATAAAACATTTGTTGGGTTCCTATAATACTAGTGATTACCCCATTACTATTGTAGTTATACCCCTTATTTATATTGTTGTGCCCCTATTGCCCCCATATTGTTATTATTGTGCCCCATAGAATCCCTCTATTGTTATTTTTGTGGCTTTATATTATTATTGTTAGGGTGGCTGGGTTATATTGTGACTCCTTAGACTCCTATATATAGAAAGGAGGTTTTGTCATTTGAATCATCCAAGAATTGTTCATTTATGTAATGTAAAGGAGGTTGTCCCCTCGAAGAGGCTGAATTCTAAAGCGTTGATCTATCTTTTCTATCTTTTCTTGAGCTGGTTTCATAACATAGCTACACTTAGAATGGGGGGAACAACTTTAATCTGGTGGGAAATTAAAACTCAGATAGATGTAAAGCGAAAAGGTAAAGTCATCACTTCATGGTCTAAGTTTTTAAAAGCTCTTAGGAAACAATTATATCCTTTAGGATACATGCAGCAAGCTGTTATTGATTGGCAGCATTTGAGGCAAGGTAAAGGGCAGAGTGTTCAGGAGTTTACTCAGGAGTTCAGAAAGAAAGCATTAGCACTTGGTATTTCATTGGATACATGTGAAACTTTATTAAAGTACATCAGCAGTTTACATTCATATTTGCAACATACATTATTGATATTTAATCCTGATGACTTTGATGAAGTGTGTGTTCAAGCCATTCATATTGAATCAAGTGGCAAACCATTCAAATTTCACCACAATCATCCAAAGAGTTTGAAATCAAGGATTCCAATGACAGTAAGGGGGAAGAACAATTCGAAGAGAAAGAAATCAGTCACAGCTCAGAAGGAAAGACCTACTTGTTCTCATTGGCACAGAATCGGTCATGATAATCTAGGTGTTGGAAACTTCATCCATAACTTAAGCCCAAAATGTTCCTTAAAGAGGAGGATGAAAAGAAAGCAAATGCAGTAATCCAATAAGATCTAGGCTCCAATTCAGGTGATGAAAGGAGGATAACTGCCATAGTTTCGACAGGTAAAACTTCTAACAATAGTTCCAGTTCGAATACTATTGCATCTTCATCAAACATAAATCCTTCAAATGAGGATAAAAGAGTTGAACTATTTAACATAAGGATAACTTCTATGCACACAAAGGTAGATACAATGTTTGACAGTGGATCACAGGAAAATTTAATATCTGAATATTTAGTTAAGAACTTGGGTTTGGAGACACATAATCATCCAAGACCTTACCCATTAGGATGGCTAAATAAATCAACGCAGATAGAAGTCACAAAACAATGTCGATTAAGACTTGCCATTATAGCTAATTACACCGATGAAGTGGAATTAGATGTGGTTCCAGTAGACATATGTGGATTTGTCTTAGGAAGTCCTTATCTTTATGATCGTGGTGCAGTATTTTATAGGAGAGAGCATAAATATCACCTTAAGAAAGATGGGGTTGAATTTATTGTCAGGGCACATCAAAGTAAAACTCACTTGAATTTAGTTGTTTCTAATCAGATGAAGCGAATAATAAGTTCAAATAAGAGATTTGTAATCATGTGTGTAAAGGAACAACATAAGAATCGACATGATGTTTGTTCAAGTTATGAGTCCCGGTTTAAAGATAGTTTGGTCAAGAAGGTAGAACTTTTTTTAGTTCTATTTAAAGAACCCAAACAACTTACTCATAAGCAGGGAGTACAACATGAGTTACAGTTGATATCCAAAGCTCCTCTTTCTAATGTCAGAATGTATCATTTCAATCCAAGTTTTGGAGTTATAAGTTACAGGGATACAGGTCAGTATTGGGGAAAGTCAATGTTACATTTTTCTTGTATTGTATCACCATTTCACGTTTCAAACAATTTTGAAGCCTCTTTTCAAGTGGAGAGGAAGCCTATTTGTTTTCATATCAAAACCTTTTCTAAAGCAGTGTCAAAGTATCCAGTACATAAAAGGGAAACGTATGCATCAAGGGAAAGTGCTAATCAATGGAAACATCATTTAATGAATAACAATGATTCAAATAAATCATCCGACATTTCAATACTTTCAAAATCAAACTAAGTTGCAACATTTTTCACCTTACAGTTTGATGAGTTTATTGCAGCGAGTTCACTTAGTACTCAAGAATCGATAAAGTATGTCAAATCAAGTAGCGGGTATGATGTCAAAAATGTCTTTGATTGTCTCTTCATCCACAATATAGATTGTTAATACATGTCAAGAGTATTGAACAATATCCTGTAGAGATTGTTTTCAAATATGTGTATGAATCACTAATTCATGGTACTTCATGGAAAGAATTCAATTGCCATATTCATAACAGGTTGTTTGACCATCTTCACAAGCTGTGCATACTTCAGATGGATGGAAAAGTTCACAAATTTAAAATGTGCCATGATCAACATCATCAGGGCCATCACTTTCAGGTGGTTGATCAAATGTATTGGTACATCATCAGGGCAAGGTGGAGAGTGAGGGAGCTCTACCCTCATCTACTATCTGTCTAGTCAAAACTTTTGTGGTCCAAAAGCTTTCAAGTGGAGAGGATTGATCCAAGAGGATCTTGTCAGTCCAGCATGAGCAGAGTCTTCAATGATTCAATGCCAAAGTGATCGTCAAATGATCATTGGTCGATGAGGTCTTGAACTTAATCAGTGTCGCCAATATTTTTCGTCAGCATTCAGTGTCCAGTGTCTTCAGCTTTGACAGTGATATTTATAGTTCAGGTTGTCTGGTGTTGGTTTCAGTTCCGTCGGTGATGTCAATGGTTGATGCGGTTTTTTGTAACTGGTTTTCGACATATGGTTGTCGTCAATTCGCTGGGGTTTGGTTGTCAAAGATGGAATAGGTCGTCTTGTGGGTTTATGTCACATTGTGACAATTTGTTGCACATGGATTTTAGTATCAAAATCAAAGTGATGTAATACATTAACCTAAGTACTAGCCCTAAAAATAAACCTAATGTAAAACCTAACACCTAAGACTTTGCGATAAGACCTATGTTACATCTATGGTGTGTTATCGCTCAGGTTGTCCCTTGGCTCCTTAAGGGATACGGCAAAGGTAACCACATACCAAGCTTTGGACTGCCAGTCCTAGCCTACCAGCAGTCAGAGAGGGCTCTCTCTTTGGGATTTAGCTTTGTTTAGGGAATGATTTCAGGCTAGATATGATGCACATGGGTTTTTGTTTCAGTTTGGCAGGATGGATGATCTATTCAGGCAGAGTTGGCATGCGAAGCGTAAGAAGTTTAGAGCATTGGGCATGGAGTCAAGGATTAAGGGCTGCTGGCGTGTTTTCGTTGGCAAAGAAGGAACTACAGAGCATAATAGTTAAACAAGTAATAATATCAGGCTTGAATGAGGATGAAATGGATGTCAGGGAATGAAAGACAGCTAAGAAGCTTTCATTATGCTAACAGAGGGAAGGTGAGTGAACATTTTATAGGAGCAATTAAGATTTCCTAAACGATATTCATATATGAAGGAAACTAGTGTAAATATGAGCCAAGAGGTATTCATACTCATAGGCTAATTTAGAAGGAAAACATAGAGAAATAATAGGAATTGAGGACAGAGCACGGCTATGTGACATCTGAACTATTCTTTCTTCCTGCAATTTTAGATCATGACACAGATATGATATAGCAAACATAGCAACTCTAGAAAGAGATGAGAAAAACTTATTAGTCCATGAAGAAGCACAAGAATCCTGTAATCTTATTCTTCAGCCATCGAATCCACATTTAAATAGTCCAAAAAAAGATATTCCAGCAATCACTATTTATTAAATCTCTCAAAGCATACAGCGCAAGTATCAAATGAGATTATCGATCAACCACACTCACCCTTTGAACAACGAACAACATTGTTTAAATAGGCAAAATATCTATTACAAACAGATCTCAGATAGATCTCATGGAGTCACTGCTTCTAACCTAATTTGTACTGAAATAAATGCATAAAATATCTATTTAAGCTGCGCTGGAGGCAGCAGCATCAAAATTGAGTTTAAGTATGGGTCATTTCTTGTGATGCGCTGGCTATTTGGCCATAATTGCGCCTTGAATACTAAAACGATACCCATATGTGTCTCTGTACACTGCTTCTGCAAAAAGATGGGCTTTGAATCCTTCTGTCAGTATCGTTTAGGCAGTTCCATAGATTTAAAAAATAATTTTTGCCTTTTTAGATTGTGGCGGTGGCTGTCCCTTCAGTTTGATGAGTTGCCCTTCAAATCCAGAAGGATTTAGGCTGTTGAGGTTCAGGCGGTGCTTCAAATCCTTTAGTGACATCTCTGAATCAGCTTGTGCTATTTTGGCTGAATACGCCCTTTCCATTTCACCCGCAGTTATCTGTTTCCTTTCAAATTCAGGTTTCATAAAGTTTTCTGAACCGAGGACAAACTTATAGGTTCGACATTCTCCCAGTGGGAAAGTACGATCAACGTTTCTCCCAGATCCTTTTCTATTAGTGTAGCCAGGATATTCAGATATTGTAAAGGGAACTGTTTCTTTCAAAAGCAATCCACATTCTTCTGCTTGTTTCACCAACTCCCATTTTTTATACGGGTCTCTTTCTTAACAACAAGTAGATTACAACCTTGCTAAAGTATCCAACCAGCAAGGTTCTATGGAGCCGGTCAGATTCCAAGAAGGAAAACAACAAATTCATTAACTCTTCCTCTTCAACTAGTGTCTTGAGAATGATGTCAATTTCACAAGAGAATATCTCACACGCTATAAATGGAAACCTGAAAGCTCGCTTACTTTCTGCACCCTCTGGTGGCTCTTGTACAATGTAACATAGCATTTGTTCCTTGCCTCGAAGAAAATTAATAAGGCGATTGTTGATAGTCTTGCACTCTTGAATAATTTCCTCCTCGGCAAAGAGGTCTTCAACTGTACATGTTTCTTTGTCCAAAATCGAATCCACCGCTGAAGGGGGCGAGAAACCAGTCATCCGCCAAAACATTTTTCCCAGCTCTCACATCATCACTCTCTAATACATCATATGCCAAATCAATGTTTGGAAAGCGGTTACAAAAACGAGCAATGTCTAACAACTGTGCATCTGTCATCTGTAATAATTCACGTCTTTCATCATCCTCCATCTCAACTAAATCAAAAACAGTCTCAATGCTTCTACTTGGATTTTCCTGGCATCTAGACGGTATTCATGCATAGTCAATTCTCTTTTTTGGCCACGAGGGACTCGCTCTGTGTAGAATACAAGTGTTTTCATCATGCCAATTCACTTGCAGTTCATAAATATGATTTTATCCCTGCCAGTTGCCTTCCAGAAGCCTGCAGCTGTGGCTCTATTTGTGAGAGCGCCAGTTGAGTACTTGTCTTTATGACTGAAGAAGTACCATTCCTCCCGTGGAGCAGACCCAATCTTGTATGTCTCTGAAAACAAAAATGTTAAGGAAGACCACGGCCACTCCCTCTTCAATTGATTCCTCGATACCGACAGCATATTCAGGATATTCTTTCGACTCGGGGATTCCTCTTAGACTCGATGGCAGCTAAAATACGCCCAATGTCATTTGAATTTTGAAACACGAAGATTGATTTCGATTTTAATTTGACAATATTTGACATTTAACTTCTGTTATCCAATGTCACTCAGATAGTCTTTGTCTTTGGACGCTAAGAAGAAGCTGCAATCAAGCAATGAAATTTAATGAAAAACACTTATTTCCTATTTCTGGGTAAACCATGGGCTATGTGTGCATTTGACTCTGACAACAGCTCTGTAATTTATACTTAGCGTGTTAAATCTTATTGTGGCCTCCACTGCACGGATGGCATCCTGTAAAATGTCTCACAAATGGCTGCCTTCTCCTCACCATTACATCATCATTATCCCCGCATGTAGTGCTTCTTTCAATAGACACAAAAAAGGCACAAAGTGCAACATAGGCAAGTGGGATGTCCTGAGATTTACAAGCTTGAACTGCCATACCAAGAAGAGATGAACTCCATTCAGCTACAGAGTCGATCACATGCAAACTTTTGTCCTCCAAAAGAAGTTGAGTTATCAAAGCCCCATGCCATTTCACAGTTCGCTCAGGTGCCATTATAGCAGTCATAACAACATGTCCATCCCTGTCTAGCTCTGCAATCTTCGATCTATTAGAAGATGATGCTGACGCCCAACTAGCAAGTGCCCATGCTGCCAAAGACACTGCAACATGTCTACTTTGCAAGTCATCCCAGAGTCCAGGATATTCAAAGTTTTCATTTGAAGCAACTTGCCTTTTAGCATTCATAGTATTAGAAACATAGGCATTGCCTCCTTTTCCAAATAAATTTCTAATAGCACTATAGTATTGCAGGTTGTTATTTGAGAAATAACTTCAGGCAACATGTAAATGTGGTAACATCAAGATATTTGAATGTTCTGGAATCAAAAAATCTGGCCCAAAGATATCCTTTAATCCCAATAATCCAATAACAGTTGTGTCTCCAAGTACTCTAATTCCAATACCACGCATCCGTTTCCCGCTGTCATCATCATCATCACTGTCATGTGACTCATCTAATTCTAGCCCGCCCTCCTCAATGACCTGAAGAGCTTCAGCTATGTCCCTTAAGTCTGCGCATGGAGGAAGCCTTGGCCTGAATGCTTTCATATTGGGATTATCACAACTAGACGTAATAATATCCATGATGGCAGCAACAACAGTGCCATTAGATTCACCACTAGAAGCATCTGCTGGAGCTTGATTCAAGCACTCCAAAACAACATTTTTTTATGTAGCAGCTTCAGAGAATATGTGTTTGCTTCCAAAATAGTAGGAACCTATGTATTGACACATGCCAACTTGTGGACGTGCACAAAACCTAACATACCTTGATAATGAGTCAGCAATCTAGCTAACTCATTGTCTTCATCAGGGATAGCCTTAACATAGAGAATAATGTCTGCCATGTGCTGCCATCTAGTACAGAAGAATGGTGTAAGAAGAGAAAATGGGTAAGTTATCATAGCCATTGCATTGGAAACTCGTAGTACTGCCTTCAAGGATTTAAGAAAAGAGAGTGTCTCCCAATCCTAGAATGTTTAGATAGAAATGAGGTACATCGTTCACGGAATACTGAGAGGTCTAAAATAACTTGAATATTAACACACTCCACATTTACGACATTCAGGAATGACCTTTCCATAGGTTTTGGCAAGTCAAAGTTGCTGCAAAATTAATTTGTATTACATGTTAAGCCACTTCCAAAGGAACTCGTTTTAGCAGTTCTTGAAAAAAGGTCCAGTTCTGGCTGTTGAAATTTCTGAGTCTCAACTGTTTGGTTCTCATTAAAGTATCTCCAATACTGCCAAGCAGTCCTCAGGTTTTCTCCCTTGTTATGCCTGGGAGACCCTTCTATCTCTGATTTGCAATCGTTTGCTTGAACAAGACAGGGAAATGTACCTAAAAATGCTTGAGGTGATCTAAGAGGACTTGCGTAGAGAAGTGGTTGGTCATCGACCAATCCTTGAGCTATAAAGTAATGAAACAATAAAAGATGATGAGGGGTCTCAATGTCCTCCATGATCATCAGAATTCCTCCTGTTAACACCGGCTATTCTGGAGATCTATATGTCCAGATATAGTTTTCACAAGGAGATCTATCAGATAACATTGACCCATCCAATACAGAACTTTTGATTTCTGGAGATGAGCTAGAATAACCAAATCGAAATCGGACTGCATTTGCTGAATATATAGGAGTCCCCCTCTGGAAGTAAGCTTGGAATGGACGTGATTTAACTTCGTGCACAACAGGCAAATTCTTGAGCAACCTATAAGTCAATGTCTCAGGGGCATCTCTACTGCTTTCTCCTTTACTTGACCAATAAGATGGCCTACCTTCTTCTCTATCCCTTGGATTCAATGTATAGATGATGCTCTTATCTGGATCATTGTCAGTGCTGGAAGCACAAATAGGCTCCCATATGCAACTTTTACCCACAGGCGATCCAATAAGTTCATGGGCCAGTTTTCCATAGACTCTACGTTCCATATTCAAATTTGTCCATGCTAAATCTTTACTTGAGCTTGGTCCTCCAGAACTGCTCATTTTGTCTTCTTCCATCACAGAATTAAATATGGATACTTCTGGACAGATCCTGATGCAGAGGTCTTTAAAGTATCTACTTTCAACCCCAATTCGGTGACAGGAACGGGAAACTGCAGCCAGGCAAGCAAGATCCATGGGATCATCCAGGTAATTGAATAAAGATTCTTTTAAAATGTGGACAAACCACAGTAGCTTTCCTTGATGTCGTGCTGAGGAAAGCCACAATGTCTTCCTGGAGCTTTATGAATAGTTGCATATGCACCAATTGAAGAATGAAATCTTGTGCTTCCTCTCGTCTGGGTCTCGGTCATCACACTGGTCTGTCCCAAATGCTTGCAGACAAGGTTTGTGCCCTCCTTGCCTCAGTAGCAAATATGGAATATTGCGGCAAACAAAGTATGACATATTTGGCCTGTAAACATGTCGATCATGAGAGATGAATAACCTACTGCAGCAGGAGGCTAACAGTGGCTCCACTTGGGGATGGCTTTTCCTTGCGAAAAGTCAAGAACAGCAGGTCAGAATGCCTTAATCTTTAATTGTTGCTATTCTCTGCAAAATTCCCTTTGCCGGCTGCCTTATTAATCCTACCTACCTATTCTAATCAGCACTTACTTTGCTGTTAGGTGAAATCAAATAACCAGTGTAGCCACTTAAGCAACTATAGAAAGAGATGAACTGGTTGACTGATTGTTAATGAAATTGGAAGCACTATTCAGTCATGTGCCCCCATAATCAAAATTGTGGCATAGAAAAGCCGCTGCTGATGTATTTGGTCCTCACAGAGAAAGCATGCTAAAGAACTTGAGTTAAGAAGAAGTTCCATGTAGTCTGCTATAGGATCAATAAAAACATCATGTGGGATAGTTTCTTCTGGGCCTTCTTGGTCGGATGGAACAACTGCATCCTTGGTAATAGACCCTGCAACTAATCCTTCAGTCTTTGCCTTGAAAGCATAATCATCCTCAATCTGTAAGTCAGAAGGTAGTACCATTTCCTCATGACTTGGGGAAGGAAGATTTTGGAAAAATTCTTTAGGATCGCGAAATTTACATGACTGAATTTGAGATTGCAAGAGTTCGATTTCATTTTCATATCTTTCAACAACTAAATCAAGAAAAAGGTTATGCGAGCGTCCTGCTGTTTTTAACAACACCAATCTGAAAAATTCTTCATCAAGCTGAAATTCTGATAAACTCTCCCTGAATTTATCTAAAGATTTATCAAATGAATGATCTTCCACGAACCCGATCATCCTGTCTTACTGTTAATGCTTTGGAATATGAACTATTTGGTTGTAGAATTGGTTCGTTCCTCAGTGGAGTCTTGATTGAAAATGAAGTGGAGTCGATAGGTGGATGCCTTAACTTTGGAGTGCTTGATCTCTGTCCACCATCAAAGATCAGAACTAAACATGAAAATCTCTGAAGAAAAGGAGCACTTTCTCCAGAAAGCGGGGTTTACAGTGATGGACAAAATGATTCAGGTCCCCAGCAGAGTCACCATTCTGTTATCGCTCAGGTTGTCCCTTGGCTCCTTAAGGGATACGACCGAGGTAACCACAGACCAAGCTTTGGACTCCGGTCCTAGCCTACCAGCAGTCAGAGAGGGCTCTCTCTTTGGGATTTAGCTTTGTTTAGGGAATGATTTCAGGCTAGATATGATGCACATGGGTTTTTGTTTGAGTTTGGCGGGATGGATGATCTGTTCAAGCAGAGTTGGCATGCGAAGCGTAAGAAGTTTAGAGCATTGGGCATGGAGTCAAGGATTAAGGGCTGCTGGCGTGTTTTCGTTGGCAAAGAAGGAACTACAGAGCATAATAGTTAAACAAGGAATAATATCAGGCTTGAATGAGGATGAAATGGATGTCAGGGAATGAAAGACAGCTAAGAAGCTTTCATTATGCTAACATAGGGAAGGTGAGTGAACATTTTATAGGAGCAATTAAGATTTCCAAAACGATATTCGTATATGAAGGAAACTAGTGTAAATATGAGCCAAGAGGTATTCATACTCATAGGCTAATTTAGAAGGAAAACATAGAGAAATAACAGGAATTGAGGATAGAGCACGGCTATGTGACATCTGAACTATTATTTCTTCCTGCAATTTTAGATCATGACACAGATATGATATAGCAAACATAGCAACTGTAGAAAGAGATGAGAAAAACTTATTAGTCCATGAAGAAGCACAATAATCCTGTAATCTTATTCTTCAGCCATCGAATCCACATTTAAACAGTCCAAAAAAAGATATTCCAGCAATCACTATTTATTAAATCTCTCAAAGCATACAACGCAAGTATCAAATGAGATTATCGATCAACCACACTCACCCTTTGAACAACGAACAACGTTGTTTAAATAGGCAAAATATCTATTACAAACAGATCTCGGATAGATCTCATGGAGTCACTACTTCTAACCTAATTTGTACTAAAATAAATGCATAAAATATCTATTTAAGCTGCGCTGGAGGCAGCAGCATCAAAATTGAGTTTAAGTATGGGTCATTTCTTGTGATGCGCTGGCTATTTGGCCATAATTGCGCCTTGAATACTAAAACGATACCCATATGTGTCTTTGTACACTGCTTCTGCAAAAAGATGGGCTTTGAATCCTTCTGTCAGTATCGTTTAGGCGGTTCCATAGATTTAAAAAATAATTTTTGCCTTTTTAGATTGTGGCGGTGGCTGTCCCTTCAGTTTGATGAGTTTCCCTTCAAATCCAGAAGGATTTAGGCTGTTGAGGTTCAGGCGGTGCTTCAAATCCTTTAGTGACATCTCTGAATCAGCTTGTGCTATTTTGGCTGAATACGCCCTTTCCATTTCACCTGCAGTTATCTGTTTCCTTTCAGATTCAGGTTTCATAAAGTTTTCTAAACCGAGGACAAACTTATAGGTTCGACATTCTCCTAGTGGGAAAGTGCGATCAACATTTCTCCCAGATCCTTTTCTATTAGTGTAGCCAGGATATTCAGATATTGTAAAGGGAACTATTTCTTTCAAAAGCAATCCACATTCTTCTGCTTGTTTCACCAACTCCCATTTTTTATACGGGTCACTTTCTTAACAACAAGCAGATTACAACCTTGCTAAAGTATCCAACCAGCAAGGTTCTATGGAGCCGGTCAGATTCCAAGAAGGAAAACAGCAAATTCATTAACTCTTCCTCTTCAACCAGTGTCTTGAGAATGATGTCAATTTCACAAGAGAATATCTCGCACGCTATAAATAGAAACCTGAAAGCTCGCTTACTTTCTGCACCCTCTGGTGGCTCTTGTACAATGTAACATAGCATTTGTTCCTTGCCTCGAAGAAAATTAATAAGGCGATTGTTGATAGTCTTGCACTCTTGAATAATTTCCTCCTCGGCAAAGAGGTCTTCAACTGTACATGTTTCTTTGTCCAAAATCGAATCCACCGCTGAAGGGGGCAAGAAACCAGTCATCCGCCAAAACATTTTTCCCAGCTCTCACATCATCACTCTCTAGTACATCATATGCCAGATCAATGTTTGGAAAGCGGTTACAAAAACGAGCAATGTCTAACAACTGTGCATCTGTCATCTGTAATAATTCACGTCTTTTATCATCCTCCATCTCAACTAAATCAAAAACAGTCTCAATGCTTCTACCTGGATTTCCTGGCATCTAGACGGTATTCATAAATAGTCAATTCTCTTTTTTGGCCACGAGGGACTCGCTCTGTGTAGAATACAAGTGTTTTCATCATGCCAATTCACTTGCAGTTCATAAATATGATTTTATCCTTGCCAGTTGCCTTCCAGAAGCCTGCAGCTGTGGCTCTATTTGTGAGAGTGCCAGTTGAGTACTTGTCTTTATGACTGAAGAAGTACCATTCCTCCCATGGAGCAGACCCAATCTTGTATGTCTCTGAAAACAAAAATGTTAAGGAAGACCATGGCCACTCCCTCTTCAATTGACTCCTTGATACCAATAGCATATTTAGGATATTCTTTCGACTCGGGGATTCCTCTTAGACTCGATGGCAGCTAAAATACGCTCAATGTCATTTGAATTTTGAAACACGAAGACCGATTTCGATTTTAATTTGACAATATTTGACATTTAACTTCTGCTGTCCAATGTCACTCAGATAGTCTTTGTCTTTGGACGCTAAGAAGAAGCTGCAATCAAGCAATGAAATTTAATGAAAAACACTTATTTCCTATTTCTGGGTATAACCATGGGCTATGTGTGCATTTGACTCTGACAACATCTCTGTAATTTATACATAGCGTGTTAAATCTTATTGTGGCCTCCACTGCACGGATGGCATCCTGTAAAATGTCTCACAAATGGCTGCCTTCTCCTCACCATTACATCATCATTATCCCCGCATGTAGTGCTTCTTTCAATAGACACAAAAAAGGCACAAAGTGCAACATAGGCAAGTGGGATGTCCTGAGATTTACAAGCTTGAACTGCCATACCAAGAAGAGATGAACTCCATTCAGCTACAGAGTCGATCACATGCAAACTTTTGTCCTCCAAAAGAAGTTGAGTTATCAAAGCCCCATGCCATTTCACAGTTCGCTCAGGTGCCATTATAGCAGTCATAACAACATGTCCATCCCTGTCTAGCTCTGCAATCTTCGATCTATTAGAAGATGATGCTGACGCCCAACTAGCAAGTGCCCATACTGCCAATGGCACTGCAACATGTCTACTTTGCAAGTCATCCCAGAGTCCAGGATATTCATAGTTTTCATTTGAAGCAACTTGCCTTTTAGCATTCATAGTATTAGAAACATAGGCATTGCCTCCTTTTCCAGATAAATTTCTAATAGCACTATAGTATTGCAGGTTGTTATTTGAGAAATACCTTCGGGCAGCATGTAAATATGGTAACATCAAGATATTTGAATGTTCTGGAATCAAAAAATCTGGCCCAAAGATATCCTTTAATCGCAATAATCCAATAATAGCTGTGTCTCCAAGTACTCTAATTCCAATACCACGCATCCCTTTCCCGCTGTCATCATCATCATCACTGTCATGTGACTCATCTAATTCTAGCCCGCCCTCCTCAATGACCTGAAGAGCTTCAGCTATGTCCCTTAAGTCTGCGCATGGAGGAAGCCTTGGCCTGAATACTTCCATATTGGGATTATCACAACTGGACGTAATAATATCCATGATGGCAGCAACAATAGTGCCATTAGATTCACCACTAGAAGCATCTACTGGAGCTTGATTCAAGCACTCCAAAACAACATTTTTTTATGTAGCAGCTTCAGAGAATATGTGTTTGCTTCCAAAATAGTAGGAACCTATGTATTGACACATGCCAACTTGTGGACGTGCACAAAACCTTACATACCTTGATAATGAGTCAACAATCTAGCTAACTCCTTGTCTTCATCAGAGATAGCCTTAACATAGAGAATAATGTCTGCCATGTGCTGCCATCTAGTACAGAAGAATGGTGTAAGAAGAGAAAATGGGTAAGTGATCATAGCCATTGCATTGGAAACTCGTAGTACTGCCTTCAAGGATTTAAGAAAAGAGAGTGTCTCCCAATCCTGGAATGTTTAGATAGAAATGAGGTACATCGTTCACGGAATACTGAGAGGTCTGAAATAACTTGAATATTAACACACTCCACATTTACGACATTCAGGAATGACCTTTCCATAGGTTTTGGCAAGTCAAAGTTGCTGCAAAATTAATTTGTATTACATGTTAAGCCTCCTCCAAAGGAACTCGTTTTAGCAGTTCTTGAAAAAAGGTCCAGTTCTGGCTGTTGAAATTTCTGAGTCTCAACTGTTTGGTTCTCATTAAAGTATCTCCAATACTGCCAAGCAGTCCTCAGGTATTTTCCCTTGTTATGCCTGGGAGACCCTTCTATCTCTGATTTGCAATCGTTTGCTTGAACAAGACAGGGAAATGTACCTAAAAATGCTTGAGGTGATGTAAGAGGACTTGCGTAGAGAAGTGGTTGGTCATCGACCAATCCTTGAGCTATAAAGTAATGAAACAACAAAAGATGATGAGGGGTATCAATGTCCTCCATGATCATCAGAATTCCTCCTGTTCACACCGGATATTCTGGAGATCTATATGTCGAGATATAGTTTTCACAAGGAGATCTATCAGATAACATTGACCCATCCAATACAGAACCTTTGATTTCTGGAGATGAGCTAGAAAAACCAAATCGAAAGCGGACTGCATTTGCTGAATATATAGGAGTCCCCCTCTGGAAGTAAGCTTGGAATGGACGTGATTTAACTTCGTGCACAATAAACAAATTCTTGAGCAACCTGTAAGTCAATGTCTCAGGGGCATCTCTACTGCTTTCTCCTTTACTTGACCAATAAGATGGCCTATCTTCTTCTCTATCCCTTGGATTCAATGTATAGATGATGCTCTTATCTGGATCATTGTCAGTGCTGGAAGCACAAATAGGCTCCCATATGCAACTTTTACCCACAGGCGATCCAATAAGTTCATGGGCCAGTTTTCCATAGACTCTATGTTCCATATTCAAATTTGTCCATGCTAAATCTTTACTTGAGCTTGGTCCTCCAGAACTGCTCATTTTGTCTTCTTCCATCACATAATTAATTATGGATACTTCTGGATAGATCCTGATGCAGAGGTCTTTAAAGTATCTACTTTCAACCCCAATTCGGTGACAGGAACGAGAAACTGCAGCCAGGCGAGCAAGATCCATGGGATCATCCAGGTAATTGAATAAAGATTCTTTTAAAATGTGGACAAACCACAGTAGCTTTCCTTGATGTCGTGCTAAGGAAAGCCACAATGTCTTCCTGGAGCTTTATGAATAGTTGCATATGCACCAATTGAAGAATGAACTCTTGTGCTTCCTCTCGTCTGGGTCTCGGTCATCACACTGGTCTGTCCCAAATGCTTGCAGACAAGGTTTGTGCCCTCCTTGCTTCAGTAGCAAATATGGAATATTGTGGCAAACAAAGTATGACATATTTGGCCTGTAAACATGTCGATCATGAGAGATGAATAACCTGCTGCAGCAGAAGGCTAACATGGTGAAAAAAAATTACCATTCAAACCTAATACACCTAAACCCTAACCTATTCCTAAAGCCATGCATTAAACCTATGTATTAAAACTATTCAGCCATGGAAAATACAAACCATTGTATAAACACATAAAACATTACAAAATGCATTCAACAGTTCCCTAACCGCATCAGAACAACGACAATGACCATAATCATGTGAACGGATCACAACTTTGGGTAGCAAGTGTCCGGGTTAACTGTCAAGGTTAGAATTGGAGCCTGGCCGCAATGGAGTAAAAGTCAACATGTGAACAGAAACGTATTCACCACACAGTCAGGGTTGGTTCCGCCGTTTGGTGGACAGTCACAGTTAGGCAGGGTTAACGGTGGTATGTGAGCACCAGGTTAGCTGCAACTGCTAACCGTTATGGCAAACAGTCAGCGAAACCGCCGGAGCCCTAACCGCGGGATAAATCCATCTATTCACATCCATTGTCAACACCTCCACCCTGTTAGCTAACCACTAGTAGTCTTCAGGCTATTATAAGGTTTCAGGTGGGTTTTTGACTCAGGTTGGTGATATTTAATACACCTAGGCCTAAATGTCATTAAGTGACATTAATTCTTGAAACTAAAACCCTAATTCGAGCTTATTCACTCCTAAACTCAGCCTAAGGAGGTCAAATTACATTTGGAGGGTTATAAAGACAATTGGCTCGTTGAAGAGTGGGGGAGAGTGGTTTTGAGAGTTTGTATGCAGATTCTAGAGGATATAGGCAGTTTTGTTTTCAATGGAACAGGAGCATCGAGAGTCAGAATTGGGAACCGTGATAGGCGTTGGAAATCTAATTGAGAGAGTTTTCTTGTGACAATGACCAAAAGTGCCTGCGTGCACAATCAGTCTGGTTAATTTGCTGTGTAATCGACCTCCTCGGATTCAATCCTAATAAAGCGGCCGCCCATCTTGGAAGCGGACCCAGAGACGTAGTCCATCAGGGACGAACTCCATAGTCAATCTTGCTATCTGGTATCACTGTGTTTTTGTTGTTTTTCACTTCTGTTTACATCTTGATTATGTTTTAATACTGTCATCAATTCATCCCTTTTCAAACATTTCTCATGGTTAAAGAACTTTAAGTTAACATTCAATTCACTGTTGCCATTAATCAATTCTACTTCAGTTCAACATATGATCATTTCAGATAAATCAAAGAGAGGGTAAAGAAACCAAGAAGGGAAAGAGGAGGAGTGATCTAGGTTGGGAAATTCTACCAGAAGAAAATAAAAAGGGTAGAAGAAGGGATCTTATAACCCATTAATAGTGGGTTTAAACAATGAGGAACCACCAAATGTATGAATCAGCTTGGGACTCAATGTTGGGCCATGCTTGAGTTAGCAACACTGTAACAAATAATTTTAGAGAAAAACTATGTATCACACCTTAAATGAATGGGATGACTCAAGAGCTAGCTTAAGCCACAGAAGGGGAAAGGGCAAGCATGGGAAAGGGAAAAGACATGCCAAGAAAAAAAGGTTTCTTAATCTATATTGTCCAGTTTTGTTTAGTTCAAGGGATTTAGCTTCGTGTTTCACATGTTTTTCATATGCTATATTGTAGGAAAGAAAAGAAAATGGCTCATTTATCCAATTCCTTTCGTGTAATATCACTTACTTGTTGATTTTTGGGTAGCATCGGATTTGATCTAGCTCCAAAATTTTGTGGAGGGGCTAGAACACATGAGATCTCCAAGACCCAGAAATTGTTTGGAGAAAGTCCACCCAGATTGTATTTTATTAAAATAATTAATATTTTTAATGGGGTTCATAAGTCTAAACTTAGGAAAATTAAATATTAATGGGTATTAATAAAAATATGGGTGAGAAGCTTCTAAGAGACAAGGATCAAGTCTAATTTAATCTTAGTCATTGATTAGAGATTAGATCGCGACCATTGATTTCTCAACAGGAAAAGTATAAAGGGAGGCTTGGGGTTAGTTGGAGAACACACACACCTAGAGCAACACTTGAGCTAATTCAAAATTTTGGGGTGTTTGCTGAGAATTTCAAAGTAAGCTTGTGGTATAGAGAGGGGCAGTTCAGCAAAGGGACTTCAGTCCAAGGTCAAGAATACATAGCAGAGAGGCATCACAACACTAGGGAATGACAACACAGCTCCAGAAGGGTGATGCAAAGGCTAAAGGAGCTGACGTAGTCACTTAGAGGCACCGTTGGAGTTTCTGTGAGGAAAATCAATTTCTAAGTCGGGAAGGCTCACTAGGAGGGTGACACAACTCCTAGAGGATGTGACGCAGTTCTAGCGCAGAGCTGGGAGAAATCATCGTTGCACAACACTAGGGACAATGCAGTCACCTGTGGGGTTTGTTCATCCAATTGCTGGATTTGCCAAAATATTTGTCCCTGGATAGAGGTACTTCTGTTGGGTTTATTCTCTGTTGGGTGAGCCGGATTTGGCACCCTAGTTGTATTCAGAAATCTGTTTAATAATAAAACCCTCATATATGTTGCACTGGCTTTCCTGCACTGGGTTTTTTTGGGGATGTTTATTCCAAAAATAAGTGTGTCCTTTGTGTGGTTGTTTCAATTATTTTTCAGTACTTGATCTGTATATTGGTGTAGGCTATTGTGTATTTACATTAATATTTTTTCTGAATATTTTTTAAAATAACTTGTTAAATTGAATAACACAAGTAGGTAATGCAAATCAGTTTACTACAGTAGGATTTCTGGTTTTTTAGATTTAGAAATTTTCACATGGTATCGGAGTGGTTGCAGATCAAGGAGGACTGAAGCCATCGGCAAAAGGACAGAGGAAAATTTATGTGAAGATAGTTATCTCGAGAGACAATGCAGATTCAGGCCGAGAGAGCAGAGGAGGGGTGATGCAGGCACCAAGGGAGGGTCATGCAGAGCCTGCTTCAGCCTGATTGGGTGGCATTGTTGCTGTAGAGGGCAGCGCAGTGGTTACTGGGCTAGAGCAAAGACTGTTGAGTCTCGTTTTTTTGGTTGTCATGGCTAGAGGTGCAACGCAGATTTCATCTAGAGTTGCTGGTGGGGTGTTGATTATGTTGGTGCAAAACAATACCTAGTGGGGCAGAAGCAAAGTAGAGGGAATCAGTTCCTCAGATGATTTCTTGCCAAGAAATCTAGATCCAGTGCTGAGTAGAAGCAAAGAGAGATCAGAGAGGGGTGGTTCAACAGTGGTTGGCAGAAGGATTTTCGTGAAGGAAATTGAAATTTAGAGGGAGCGTGTTCCTTAGAGGATTTCTAGCGCCAAAATAATTCAGATCCGAGTTGTTGGGGCAGTAGTGAAAGGGAGAGAAGAGAACCAGTTCGACATTTCTATTTGGCAGAGATGGCAGCCGCATCTCCAGGAGGGAGGTGGGGAGATTTAGAGTTGTAGTTCGAAAGAGCTACAGGGGGGAAAGATTCTTGAGGTGCCCAAACTCTCGATTCACATATGGCTATGGGAGCCCTTAATGATAGTAGCAGAATGAAGGGAGTCAGTTGGTGCGAGGGATGATGGAGCAACAGTGGCAAAGCTAGAGTGCCAAAGTCTAAAGCAGTGCAGTGGAGTGTTGTAGCAATGCGGGAGGCATAGAGCAGAAACAACAGCAACGCAATAGCATCAGAGGGTCAACACAAATTAGCAACAGAGGTAGCTTCAATGTCATGGGGCATCCAGATTGACCAGCATGTCAGATTTTGGGTGGAATTTCAGTTGCTTACTTCTTAGCAACTGAGTTGCAGTGCAACAGTTAACAATGGTAGTGTTATAGGCAACATGACGCAGCATATTGAGAGGGAGTTGCAATACATATTTAGCAATGACAGTGGTAGTGTCATGGGTAGCAATACAGATTACAACAGGCTGAGCATCAGCGGCGCAGAGGACCGATGTCGTGGATTAGCATGATAATTATGCTGGGAAGTATTGCTAGAGCACATTCCTCGCTAAGAGGGAGTGTTGATTTTTGTGTAGCATCGGATGTGCTCTAGCTTCGAAATTTTGTGGAGGGGCTACAACACATGAGATCTCCAAGAGCTAGAAATTGTTTGGAGAAATTCCACGCGAATTGTATTTTATTAAAATAATTAATATTTTTAATGGGGTTTCTAAGTCTAAACTTAGGAAAATTAAAATATTAATGGGTATTAATGAAAATATGGGTGAGAAGCTTCTAAGAGATGAGGATCAAGTCTAATTTAATCTTAGCCGTTGATTAGAGATTAGATCACAGTTGTTGATTTCTCAACAGGAAAAGTATGAAGGGAGGCTTGGGGTCAGTTGTAGACAAACACAGAGAGAGCAACACTTGAGCTAAGTGTGGTTTGCTAAGATTTTCGGAGTTAGCTTCTAGTGCAAAGAGGGGCAGTTCGGCAAAGGGACTTTAGTCCAAGGCCGAGAATACATAGCAGAGAGGTAGCACAACACTAAGGAGAGACAACGCAGCTCCAGAAGGGTGACGCTGAGGCTAGAGGAGCAAACGCAGTCACTTAGAGGCAACGCTGGGGTTTCCGTGAGGCAGATCGATCAGTAGTTCAACATATCGATTTCTGAGTCGGGAAGGCTCACTAGGAGGGTGATGCAACACCTAGAGGAGGTGACGCAGTTCCAACGCAGAGTTGGGAGCAGCCATCGCTGCACAGCACTGGGGACAACCCAATCACCTATGGGGTTTGTTCATCCAGTTGTTGGATTCACCAAAATATCTATCTCCAGATAGAGGTACTTCTGTCGGGTTTATTCTCTGTTGAGTGAGCCAGATTTGGAACCCTAGTTGTATTCAGAAACCTGCTTAATAATAAAACCCTCATATTTGCTACACCGGTTTTCCCACAATGGGTTTTTTTGGGGACGTTTAGTCCAAAAATAAGTGTGTCCTTTGTGTGGTTGTTTCACTTATTTTTCAGTACTTGATTTGTATATTGGTGTAGGCTATAGTGTATTTGCATTAATATTTTTTGAATATTTTTGAAAATGACTTGTTAAATTGAAGAACACAAGTAGGTAATGCAAATCAGTTTACTGCAGTAGGATTTTTAGTTTGTAAGATTAAGAAATTTTCACATTACCTTGTTTAGACCAATGTTGCACGTTGTGGGGACGAAACAGGGACGCAGAAGCGTCATTTTCCAAAAATCTAGGAAGCGAAGCGTCTACTATATATATATATATATATATATATATTATATATATATGCATTATATTCAAAACAACATCCCAATACAAATTAGTTTAGAAGACAAACCATGCATTTTTACATAAATCAAGATAGATATGCATCCATGATCCATTGAGTATGTACACATGATTAATTATTCGAGCATAACCATTATTTCCTAGAATTACAAACATACATCAAATTTAAGCAATTATAAAACATAAAACATTTAAGCATATTATAAAACTATAAAGCCTTAGAGCATATTATGATTTATCTAGCAAGTGAGCAATTGTCAACATTTGTCATGTCCAAAATTCAAATAATAATGTTTACAAAATAGGTCACTTGGTCACCGCTAAGAAAAAAAGGTTCAAATTCACAAGCCTACAAGTCTAACGATTAATCTATGACAAAAGTAATAAATTGTGAATATATCTACTAATCTCTCCTCCTTCCACCACAAAGAGAATGTGGCAGCGGGACTCCACGTGGTGGCAATGAAGAAGATGGTGCTTGTGGAAGTTGTGGCACTGAAGCTGATGAAGATGAACCCCCTGTTGTTGATGTTGAACCATGGAACCTGGGAACCAAGGGACCAGATGGGGGTGGCATCTCAACTCGATCATCAACATCCTGGAATCACTCAAAAAATTCATACAAAAAAAACCACTAGTAACAAAAAAAATTAAAAACAAGAATTAGAGAAATGCTTTATAAGAAAAATTTGTACCACAATGGACATACCTGGATAAGAGCATCCTCTAATTGCTTTAATCGCAACACTCCATCCTCGAAATTGGGCTCCTCTGGATTCTTGTCCCAAATCTTAAGGTTTTTATTAGTATTTGCATCATCACAGTAATGGGACAACAATTGCAAGCTGTAATGAACATAAACCAAGCTGTCTGCCAGATCTAAACTCAACCTGCTCCTTTTAACATTGTGGATGAAAGAATAAGAGCTCCAACACCTCTCTGCAGAAGAAGTGTTTACCACCTGTGATAGCACCCGCAATGCCAAAGTCTGTAGAAGTGGAGTAGCATCTCCATGCATGTTCCACCACTCAAGAGAAGAAAAAGCCCCTAGATCTCTAATTGCATGCATGCTCCCAAATGGACCAGTGCTAAGCGTATAGTTGCTCAACTATCTCCGTACCATCGCAGCCTCCTCCTCATCAGGGACTAATTTACTCAATGCAATCATATATTTTTTGTGAACCTTTTTATCTTGGTGTGGTTTTC
>APFE031655978.1:28375-44161 GCA_000404065.3 Pinus taeda
GTGCTGGTGTTGAAAGCCATGATGGATGATAGTATTTAGGTGTCAAAACATATGCTAATACATGCAATGGAACATTTAGCATTTCCCATCGGTTTTCCACCTCTGCACGAATATAATTGTACAAGGTGATATCTCTAGGCTCAAAAATGTCTTTAATCTGCCCCAACATGCTATCCATTTGCTCATACACCTCCCCAATTATTGGTCGATCTGAATCTCCAAACTTGATCATGTAATAAATTGGTTTGGTGAATTGCAAAACATATTTAAATTATGACCAAAAGTACATGTCAAGAATAGTGTCCTTGGCTACATTAGCACCATCTCTATAAGTGTTAATTTCCTCCCATGATTCAACACACACCATATTAGTTAAAGCTTGTCTCACCTTCACTAGCCGCCTAAAGGTGAGGTAATAATTGGCAAATATTGTTTTTTCAAGTTTAAGCAACTGCAACTTGGAGTAAGTGCCATAGAAGTAGTTTACCCTTGTATGCCCTGTGATGAATTTAATGAGTTGCTTCACTCTCTTGTAAAGCTCATTAATCCACCCACATTCTTTATGCTTCACAATATCATGCATCAAAAGGTTCAACGTGTGAACCAAGCACCCAGACTAAAAGATGTGTGGATGAGTACACTCAATAACTTTTCCTACTGCCTTATAATTTTCTGCATTATCTGTGATCACATGAACCACATTATTCGGACTAACATCTCTGATTGATTGCAATAGGAGATCTGCAATGTTTTGGGAAGATGCGCTGATGGAGGAGAAGGCATGAAATGTAATAAATACTACACCACTAGCAGAAACACCAAGAACATTTATCAAATGTTGGTTTCTAATATTTTTCCACCCATCTGATACAATGGATACCCCAAAATCTACCCACTCATTTGTAAAACGTGTCAAAGCTCTTTGAACCTTTGCTTTTTCTCTTTCTAATAACATTGTTCTAGCTTTCTCATAGTTGGGGGACTTGTATCCTTTTGGGGCTTCATTGATGTCCTTTACCATTTCATGCCAATAGGGAGAGCGAAGCACATTGAATGGTACACCACAAGCACAAAGAAATCGGACTATTTTTCCATACACATCATCCCTCCCAGCAACATTCAGGAAATCCCCTATTGTTCTTTTACCTCCAGAGCTTCCAGAAGTACTACGAGGAGACGAGCTACCGAATATAGAGGTTACACTTGATTCAGAATGAGTTTTTTATTTCTTTCTTTTTTGTTGTGCAACCTCCTCTATTTAGATGTATTTTCTTCTTTGTTCAGCTAAAATGTTTGGGCAAATTTGTATCCCCACAACACCATTTTTTTCATCACTATCCATCACCCCACAAAGATGCCTCCTCACACGGGTATATGAACCACTAAATGGTTTTCCTCCATGACAACCATGAGGGCACAAAAATTTGTAGCTTCCACCACCCTTTCCCCCTTCAAGTTTGGTCACATAGTTCCACAAGGGTATTAATATAGCTTTTCCCTCTAGTGTTTCAGTGTTCCTTCAAGTTCAATTTCATCCCCTTCCTCTTCAAACCCTTCCTCCTCATCATATATTGGGCCACTCATATTGGGACCACTATCCTCTTCTTCTTCTTCCCTTCTATTCCTACTCCCCCTTGCCATCATTAAAAACAAAAGTGGAATGATACATAAAAGAGTTGGAAATAGTTAATTCCTACTTGTCTATGGTTGTAATTTCCTAAGTGAGGAGTTTGTTCCTACATTATAGGGATTTAGTTTCTCCTAGATTAGTGTGTGGTTGAGTGAATCTCTCAACCACACTACTGTACGTCTAAGATAACATTCCTATCTTGAGACTATTAATTGTATAAATATCTTGTAATCTCCTCATTCATTAATTAAGAGAATATATTTGATTGAGCCACTTTTATCTTGGTATCAGAGCCTGAGGGCCTAGCCCCTTGTGGGCTGGGCGGCTCCTGGGCATAGAGAAATAAATTACTTTTGTTTGTCCATCATCGTGTAGGTCTATGGAGATACTGTTGTGGAGAATGGAAACAAACTCTAAATCTCAGTTCTCGATGAGATATGGTTTGGTTTGGAGATAGATCTGCAGGGGGTGGGATAAAGGCAGTCTGCATCAGACTTTGGTGATGAACCCTTGAGCCCCTGGCGCTCGGAAATTTTATGTCTTTGGATCTCTCGCTCAAAACCCCAGATCCATCACCCTTCTGCAGTTTTCTCGCTGTAGCGGACTTCAACAATTTATGTGTGGAGAGATTTGGAGAATCCTCATTCAGATCAGATCAGATCGCTGAGATTGATCCAGTTTTTTTTAGAATCTGTGAGGATGCGCATGCCCATTTCTGAGCATCGTAGACCAGACATTTATGGCAAAAGCTCATCGTCGTTTGACTTGCTTAGGTCACGTGGGTGGACTGCTAGAGGGCCAGTCTGGAGGAGATCTCTTCGTTGGAGCTGACCATCATCATTGCCACAGGCGGTGGCCTAGCTCCGGAGAACTGTATTGGAAAGGCATATTGAAATGGTTCAATACCAAGCACGCTGGCTGAAGATCCCACAAGGAAACCATAGATGGTTGAATACAGAGTGATACCTGTTCCCCGTGTTCTAAAATTGCATCTCGTTCGATAGGGAGCAGCTGACTGAATGAATGGAGCGCATAATTGCAAAGAAAAAAAAGGGTGTTCCAAGATTGTCATCTTTATTGTCCTACTTTATTCGATGGTACTGATCTTTGTCGTGTATCCAATAGTTTTTGGTCCCGCAGAATGAAGCAAGGGCTCAACTTGGAGAAACCCCTCTGGTATGGGACGAGAGGGTTGCTGCCTATGCTCAGTGGTACGCAGAACAGAGGCGCGGCGATTGTGCCTTGACACATTCATTAGGTCCATATGGTGAGAACTTATTATGGGGAAGTTGCAAGAATTGGCAGACCTATGATACAGCTGTTGTGTGAGAGGAGATTGCTGGAGCAAAGTCTGTGGTGTGTCTGCAATTCGGAGAGTGAGATCTGAACAGATGACAACAGATCGGTCGAATCAGTGGACTGGTTATGTTGGCAAAGGATTGGTTGTGATTCTGAAGTGGCAGCCTAGCGTGGAGAAGATTGTTGGGTCTAAGAACACTCCAGGATTGGAGGAGATCGGCCCGGTGGTGTGTGCCAAGCAAGCCGCCAATGCAGATCGCTGGTTATGATTTATGACATTTCCAGACTCTAATAGTTGCTGTTATGTTGGGGAAATAATTATCTTTGGGAAAAGATAGAGAAATTTGATATTTTGTCAGTCTGAAAGTTTATTTTTATCTTGGAATTATGCATAATATTATTGAGCCTTATTTGAGCCTAGCTAACTCAATGTAGGTAAAGTTGTTCTGTTAGAATTCATGACTCTAACAAATGACAGGATAAGCATGGAGTTCCAAGAATTTATTTGACAAAGATGCCCAAGATGTGAACGGTGAACAGATGAGACGAAGCAGCAGCAACACGGTCCATGGTGGACAACAAAGTAGATTTTTTTTAGTGTGGTTTGTGGGATAGACTCCCTAACATATTATTGTAATAGTCATTGTATGTACTAGAAACTTCAAATGTTGAATGTAAGCCTTGCTAAGGCATTTGAAAGTTCGTGGTGATCTCAAAACCACTTTGTAATGGTTTGTGGTCAGCCTGAAACCATCTATAAAGCCTTAGTGGCTACAGGAGTTGCCCGGTGGTGGCAAAGTGAGATCCTTGATCGCTCGGTGGTAGCTAATCGTATCTGCCCGGTGGTGGCGAAGTGAGATCCTTGATCGCTCGGTGGTAGCAGATCGGATCTGCCCGGTGGTGGCAAAGTGAGATCCTTGATCGCTCGGTGGTAGCTGATCGGATCTGCCCGGTGGTGGCGAAGTGAGATCCTTGATCGCTCGGTGGTAGCAGATCAGATCTGCCCGGTGGTGGCTGAGATCCTTGATCGCTCAGTGGTAGCTGATCGGATCTGCCTGGTGGTGGCGAAGTGAGATCCTTGATCGCTCGGTGGTAGCAGATCGGATCTGCCCGGTGGTGGCGAGTGTACACAGGAGCTTTGTGCTCGTAGGAGCAGGTGGACTGCAGTAACACCTGGCTCGGACTCAGATGATTCTTTCTGAGTAAAAGGGGATTGGTGTGTTTTCCGCGCTGACAGCAGCACCAGGATGGCCAACTGGCGCGTCTGTTAGGCCATTAATCACACCAATGGCGCGGGTTTATCATTCAGGATCGCGCCAATTCACCTTCAAGTGGATTTGCAGGAGAGGGAGATTGGATCAATTTAGCTGTATTGGAAATGCAAAATTTGCAGATTGTGGATCTGTCCGAGGGCGGCAGATTGTGTTTTTTGGAGGTTTTGTACATGCAATTCGTGTGATGATGATGGTGGATTTCACTATCATGACAAGTAGTCATTAAGGGGGGGAGTTGGAAATTATTAATTCCTACTTGTCTATGGTTACAATTCTCCATTTGAGGAGTTTGTTCCTATATAATAGGGATTTAGTTTTCTCTAGATTAGTGTGTGGTTGAGAGAATCTCTCAACCACACTACTGTATGTCTAAGATAGCATTCCTATCTTGAGACTATGATTGTATAAATATCTTGTAATTTCCTCATTCATTAATTAATAGAAAATATATTGAGTGTGCTACTTTTATCTGCACTCTCCATTGTCAGCTAACAAGTGCGATAAAAATAGGAACTGTGAAGCCAATTGGGTAGAAGAACATATGCTACCTCGGTAAGGATACCAATCGATAACTCAGAAATAAATACCATTGCATCATCCATGTTAATTCTTGTTATATGGAAAATATTTTAATACATAAAGGGAACAGAGGACTATGCCTACGCCTGCGCTAAAATCAATTGAACTATTTTAATCTTTGCATGCAAAAGGAAATTTAAAGTTACTAATAAATATAACCATAGAGCATTAGATAACAACATAATTTAGCAAAAGCTAGCATATGTATTCTTATGGTTACTCCATACAAGAAGAAGAAGTTTAGAAATAACCCAAAACTCGGTCATCTAAAGTTATTAAATATCAGAGATTATAGGAGTCAAAATAAGTGCCTCACAAAATCGCCCATAGTATTTATAAGTATCCCTCCACATTGGCCTCTACATAAACTTCAATCCAGAAGTGTATATAAGTTGTGATCACAACAGTCATAGCTCAAAATTCAGGAGAGATTTTAAGGGAAGGATGCATGCTTCTCTCAGATATTTCGTTTCATGATAACATGAACAATAAACTGACCTATGTGAGGATACAACAATATTATTCTTGGACTCCAGACTCAAGGCCCAAAAATGATAGACGAACCGCAATGAAAAAAGTTTATGTCATACCTACAAAGGGAATACAAATAAAACGCCAATATCCATATTAGCGAATAATATGATGGCAAGGCTGCGAGCCCTCAAGTCAATAAAATCATATATGTGGTTACCTGTTACAGAGATCCAAGTTGTGAACTTCTCCTCGGTAACCTCATACATAGACAATAGAAAACATATTATAATTCTGTTGTAGACTGACAAAAATAGAAATTGAAATAAAAAATAAAATAGAAGATTATTACGAATAAATAGGTATGAAGGATTGTTACCTACATGAAGTATTGAGTGAGTGAAGCATGACATGAGATGGTGGAGAGGAAGTTCTGGTTGGATAAGCTCATATCTAAGTTACAAATAATACACAAAAAGTATTACTAACGGGATGCCAATTCTGAAGAAAACACTATGATTTCAAAAAAGTTGACATATAATTAAAACCCCAAGTGCCGAAAAATTAAATGGTACTTACAATGTGAGAATGGTGGTTTTGGGGGAAGTTCCACAATTGGTGGAAGTGCATAGAAATACCACATAATAGTATATTAAAATGAGTTATATCTACTTGCATGTTTATTGAAGGGTTTGGAGCAGTGCTCTCTGAATACTAAGGAGGATCAACACACGATGTTGAGACTAATTTTTTTATTATAAAAAGGGCATAATCCTAACTATGGAAACAAAATGTGAGGATATAGAAAGGGTGGATCTAAGTAAAAGGCCAGAATTAGGATAAGTAAAATAAATAGAATCAAATAACAAGGAAATAAAGGGCAGCACGAGCATGTTGTTCCGCTGCTAGTTATGAATCACTTCAGCCAATCAACGTAGCAAGTGCAGGGTTGGAAGTGTGGAAACCCATTGTGGTCACTACTAATAAGGGTTTATTTACTCTATCACCTATCTAGCTAGAAAAATTAGCATACCCAACTGGAAATGATTTAGGATGGATGAACGGTAAATCCAATAAATTTTGGTAAAGGTCCTCGACCATGATTTTTCGTATATTAAATAAGTGACACCTATGGTTACACAGGTCGTCCGAACCTAAAGTTTCATGTCTCTGCATTAGCAATTGATTCCCTTATGTTTGTATATATATCCAAGAAAAATATTGGAACCAGTGTCTACCTATAATGGATATCAACAATAAACTCATGCCATAAGTGAAACCATAAATACACTCGAACGTTGAACTCAGGCATCGTATCTTTGCTGGCGAGGATGAAAATATGTCACTGAGAATCCTCAATAGCAGCCTTGAAATAAAATAAGGAACTAACGAAATGTGTACAGTGGGCACGGTAATGCATCCCATTGAAAGGAGGGTTATACCTGTGGTGGAGGCATAGGGTTGCTAAGTTCTTTGGCGTCTAAAATTTGAGTACATGGATGAGAAAAATAAAAACTCGTTAGAAGTAGAGCCATAGAGGAAACCCAAATTTGGGTGAAGAACATGTGTGCAACCGTGAAATGTATGAAACAAGATTTGAGTGGAGAGCAAAAATCATGTGAATGATTCGAACTCACCATTTTTGAGAAATTACCTGAGCAAGGCTATATGTAGAGAAGGTGTCACGCCCCCAATTTTTTTTTCTTTTAATTGGCAAGGTGCGGCAACGTCTAAGTAACCAACTTTCCTCATTATTATGTTACTTTACGAACTACGCCTTCATTCATTCATATAAATCATCAAATACATTATAATGTGCGGAAACCATCATAATAACATGATAAACGACAATATAAACCCAGCAATATGCAAGAGAAGAACTTCTTTTATTATAAGTGAGAATTCATTACAATGGTCGGGAGCGTTGCTCCACCGGCGTTCATAAACGAGGTTGGGTGCCTGCTCGTGCAAGAGCGCACGGCGGTCACATCACAACACTCCACCCAAATACAACAACACACAATCTTATGCCCAGACGGGCGGGCGTGCCCATGCACACCCGCGCCCCTCTACAACCGAGACCATGTACCAAGTTTGGCGGGCGGGCCCCTCACAACATCCTCCACCCACACCCCAACCGCGCTGCACAACGTGTCTTGCCTTGCCCGACTCGGCGGGCGCATCCACACTTCCTTGCTGCGGCTCAAGTGCACCTTCACACTTCACCTTGTGCGATGAGACAATGCGAAGATTGCTTGTCCAAATGAGCGCGTATCCAACTCGTTTATATGCCTCTCAATGTGTGGCGACCTCCAACCGGCCGACTCACCAAATGCTACAATGTGCGCCCAACCATCATGTCTTCAAATGCTTTGCACCGTCGGCTTGCCCATCATTTGATGCACTCCTTGGTTGGCTTGTGTGACGAGCTACCCAACTCGCTCTATAAGTGATGGTTTGCCAATACGCCCTCATACATGTTGCGCCTTTGGTAACCATCACATTTCCATGCCTTAGTCAATTTTCGCCAATGTGGAGGCGTGCATGCCCAGTTCATAACTGCAGGCGTTACATCCTCCCCCACTGGAAATCATTGTCACCCTCGACAATCCCGACTGCCTCAGTATCCTCCGTTCATACCTCGCAATCTTCTTCTTCTATCTCCAAAGTGAGTCCTCCGATTCCCAACTCTCCTCCTCCGATGCATTCTTCCATCGGACAAGGTACTCCCATTTTTGGTGGCAACCAATCCCTGCAGTTCTGAAACTCAAAATTTTCTCCAACACCAAGCCTGGTTTGTCCATTATCCCGGCTTGTCCTCTCGGCGGTTCAGCTCTCTCTGGATGGTCTGAATCAAGTCTGCATCTCTTCAACTGACTAATGTGAAAAATTGGATGCTTCATGTGCATATGGTGCAGAAGCTCTAGCTCATAAGCAACCTCCCCCACTTGCTTCTTCACCTGAAACGGTCCCTCATACTTCCGTGTCAGTTTGGCAGTTGTCCCCTTGGCTGGCTGAAACTGCTCCCCGGTAATCTTGAGAAACACCATATATCCCACAGTAAAGTTCACGTCCCGTCCCCTATCAACATACTTCTTCATCCTCCTTGCAACATCGTGCAAGCGTAACTGTGCCAACTCCAAGGTCTCCTCCCAAGCCTTCATGAACTTCTTCGCATGAGGACTCCTCAGAAAACCTCCTTACACAACGGTGTGCGGTGCAACCGACATTTGTCCATTCACCAACTCAAATGGACTGTACCCTGTCGCAGAACTCTTTTGAACATTGTATCTAAACTGTGCAATATCCAAGAGTTCAGGCCAATTCTTTTGATCAGCTGTCGCATAATGTCGCAAGTAGTCCTCCAGCAATGCGTTGGTCCTCTCGGTCTGCCCATCTGTCTGCAGATGGTAGCTCGAGCACCTCAATAACTCTGTCCCAACTAACTTGAACAACGTAGTCCAAAATCTCCCTATAAAACATGGATCTCTATCTGACATAATGCTCAATGGCATCCCCCAATACTTCACTATGTTCTTAAAGAACAACTCCGTAGTCTGCTCGGCTCCACATGCTATCTTTGTAGGAACAAAGACAACATACTTGGAAAAACGATCAACCACGACGATGATCCCATTATACCCTTGCACCTGTGGTAACTGAGTGATGAAGTCCATCGAGACACTCATCCATGGCCTCTTTGGAATCGGTAAAGGCTGCAACAGTCCTCCTTGCCTCTACGTATCCGATTTATCGTGTTGACAAATGATGCACGTATGTACATACTCCTCCACATCCTCCCGCATCTTATCCCAAAAGAACCCCCTCTCCAACAATGCCAAAGAATGACGCTGCCCTAGGTGGCCAGCCCACGGAGAATCTTGGCACTCCTTCAAAAGGTGCCTCCTGAGACCAGATGACTTTGGAACATAGAGTCAGTTTCCAAAGAACAAGTAACCATCCCGTAGAAAGAACTTTCGTGTCTTCCCTTCCTTTATCTACTTCACTATATTCTGCACCAAAGTATCGGTTTCCACACTTTCCTTGAGTTTGTTTTGCATCTCTTCTGACATCTGAACCCGACTTCTATTCCTTGCTGCCCGGTCTTCACCCTCCAACACTGCAAGTTGTCCCTTCCTACTAAGGGCATCTGCTAGCGCATTGTGTCTACCCAGTCTATAGTTAATAGACATATCGAATTCTGCCAAGAAGTCTTGCCAACAAGCTTGCTTCGGAGAAAGCTTCGGTTGTGATGCAAAATAACTTGCTGCAACGTTGTTAGTCTTGACAACAAACGGCTTCCAAATCAAGTAATGCCTCCATACATGAAGACAATGGATGATCGCAGTCATCTCCTTCTCATGAACTAGATACCTTCGTTCTCTATTCTGCAACTTCCGACTCTCATACGCCACCGGATGCCCATCTTGCATAAGAACCCCTCCTATGGCAAAATCTGAAGCATCGATGTGTACCTCAAATGGTCTCCCGAAGTCAGGCAACTTCAATATCGGTGTTGTAACCATCCTCCTCTTCAAGTCATCAAATGCCTTTTGACATTTATCCATCCACCACCACCTCTTGTCCTTCTTCAATAAGTCTATCAGTGTCGATGTCACCTTGGAGTAACCTTCTACAAACTTCCGCTGGTAGTTGGTCATGCCCAAGGACACTCTCATCTCATGGACATTCTTCGGTTCAACCCAGTCCTCAATCGCCTTCACTCTACTCGGCTCCATCCGTATGTACCCCTGACCAACAATATGCCCAAGGAACAGAATCTCGGTCTGAGTGAACACACACTTAGACTTCTTCAAGAACAATTGATTCTCCTTTAGTGCCTTGAACACCATCGCCAAGTGCTTCTTATGATCCTCCATGTTGTCACTGTACACCACTATATCGTCCAAGTACACCACTACGAACGAATCCAAGTATGGTCGTAGAACATCATTCATCAAAGTGCAAAATGTAGCAGGAGCGTTGCACAACCCGAATGGCATAACAAGGAACTCAAAGCTACCATACCTTGTTGCTATCGCGGTCTTCTTCTCATCTCCTTCAGCTATCTGCACCTGATAATAGCCATGCCTCAAGTCCAGCTTGGAAAACACTTGGGCTTTCGCAAGCTTGTCGAAGCAATCAGCAGCCAATGGCAAAGGATACATGTTTCTCATCGTCTTCTTGTTTAATGCACAGTAGTCACAACACATCCGGAGCTCATTGGAATCCTTCTTTCGCTGCAATAATACCGGAGCTCCATAAGGGGACCTTGAAGGTCTAATGAAACCTGCATCAGCTAACTCCTTTAGGTGTCATTTCAATTCCTCCAACTCAGGCCCTGATAAACGATAAGGTGCTCTTGTCGGGGGTTGCTTCCCTGGTTCAAGCTCAATGCTATGGTCCACTGCACGCCTTGGTGGAAGCTTCTTCGGTAGCTCATTAGGCATCAAATCCACATACTCGGCCAGCACATCAGAAATCTTAGCTGGAACAGGCATCCCCACTCCATCACCTTCGAATCCCTTGAAGATCATCGCATATGTCTCCATATCTGGCTCCTTCATAGCCTTCTCCCAACTCAGTGCAGAAACATGCTACACCTTGACTTCCCTCCTTTGCCTATGAGTGGGCAAAGTCCAAGTTTGTGACTGTCTAACCAACACGACCTCATCACAGAAGGGGACAACAATAGCCCTGTTGCCCTTCAAGAAATCTTGTCCAAGTATCATATCAAAGTCATTCATCTCCATTATCGTGAAGTCCAACTGACCCGTCCAGTGTTTTATTTGTACCGACACTTCATGTGCCAAACTCGCCACCTTAGCTCTATATTTTACTACCTTGACCTCCATGTTCAATGGGAGGATCATCAGTTCGATCTCTTTTGCCAACTTTGTCGTCCTAAAGTTATGAGTGGCCCCTGTGTCCACAAGAGCTTGAATGGTCTTGCCACGAACCATCAAGTCCACGAAACCCAAACTGTTCATCCATGATTTCTCCATAACCCGTCCTTGCATACATACCCGTTTACTTTGTTCATCATTCAGCAACGGCTTCACCACCTATGAACTTGCTCTGATTCCACCTGTCATGCCCCCAATTCTTTTTTCCTTTAATTGGTCAGGTGCGGCACCGCCTAAGTAACCAACTTTCCTCATTATTATGTTACTTTACGAACTACGCCTTCGTTCATTCATATAAATCATCAAATACATTATAATGTGCAGAAACCATCATAATAACATGATAAACGACAATATAAACCCAGTAATATGCAAGAGAAGAACTTCTTTTATTAAATGTGAGAATTCATTACAATGGCTGGGAGCGTTGCTCCACCAGCGTTCATAAACGAGGTTGGGCACCCGCCCGTGCAATAGCGCACAGCGGTCACACCACAACACTCCACCCAAATACAACAACACACAATCTTATGCCCAGACAGGAGAGCGCGCCCGTGCACACCCGCACCCCTCTACAACCGAGACCATGTACCAAATTTGGTGGGTGAGTACCTCACAACATCCTCGACCTGTGCCCCAACCGCGCTGCATGATGTGTCTTGCCTTGCCAGACTCAGCTCGCGCATGTACACTTCCTTGCTACGGCTCAAGTGCGCCTTCGCACTTCACCTTGTGTGATGAGACAATGCAAAGATTGCTTGTCCAAATGAGCGCATATCCAACTCGTTCATACGTCTCTCAATGTGTGGCAACCTCCAACCAGCTGACTCACCAAATGCTACAATGTGCGCCCAACCATCGTGTCTTCAAATGCTTTGCACCATCGGCTTGCTTATCATTTGATGCACTCCTTGGTCGGCTTGTGTGGTGAGCTACCCAACTCGCTCTATAAGTGATGGTTTGCCAATATGCCCTCATACATGTTGCACCTTTGGCAACCATCGCATTTCCATGCCTTAGTCAATTTTTGCCAATGTGGAGGCGCGTGCGCCTAGCTCATAACCACATGTGTTACAGAAGGGGTCTCGGCTCACCGCAAAAAGATAGAAAGTTCCAGAAAAGTTGTTGCAATGCTGAGAAGGAACGTGGAGAGGATGGAAAACTCATAAAAAACCAGGGAGAACCCTATTAGAATGTTTAAATATGTAATATGATATAAGTAAATGTCCTAAAATGTAGGGAGAAATCTTACATGGTCGTAGTGCAAGCCAGTTACGAACCACACCTTGGCGAACATGCACAAAGTTGTTTCCAGATGGTTAGGAGTATGTTATAGCTCACGGAGGTGTCGAGGCTTCAACTAGTTCGAGAACACACAAAAAAAATATATCAGGGAAAATGAATGCAAGGTTGGTTTGGCATTAGGGTTAATGGATCAACCTACCACCGTTGACATCACCAACCCATAATCCCACTATTCGTGTAAAAGAACAGCGTGAATGGTGTGTTCACATGGGTTGAGATGGTGCGTCACTACCTAATTGTACCATCTTTCCCATATATCTCATGCTCTATAAAGACCAATTCCATAAATGACAAGGAGTTGAGAGGGATGACAGGCATAAAAATACAAAGGGTTGTAGTAAATGTCACTTGAACTTAGTGTTAAGGGTATTTAATTAATGTGAGTGCTCAGGGAAGGTAGCGCTTTCATTAAGGATGATCAGTTTATAAGTACCAAGTATCTACAATTATTAAGTTATTAATTTTGAATAGGAGCATATGATGTTAAGGTATTGAGTGGCCATCCCTATCCAGTGTTGTTATATCATTGTAGAAAGGTGAAAATAAATGTAAGGAACATGAAATTCGATGACATGGTCTCCGAAGTACCTAGGGTATGAGTGGTAGCCTACATATCCTTCTTAAAACAAAATTACCCTATTGTTGGACTAAGAGTTTTATAAAAAATGGCTAGTGGAATTTTGTAACAAATGTATAACTAATTAAACCATAATTAATTATATATGGAAAAAAATGGGCTAAGGAGAAGTCCAGGAAAAAATTGTAATTATGTAGATAAGTGTGTATATTTTGGAAGGGAATTTTAGAAATTTATAGATAAGTGTGTATATTTTGGAAAGGAATTTTAGAAATTTAAATTTTATAGTAATTAACAATAACAATAATAATTTATATGTTAATTAATAAGTAGATGATAGTGAGATAATATTATAAAATATTTACAAGCTAATAATATCGATCATAAAATGTGGATGAATATCTATGACTAAGAATCTTGTTAAATTCTCTTTCTAAATGGGAGCATTGTTATTTATTGAGGAAAGAACCTTTTTCACCAGAATTCAATGATACAATTTCAAGATAGTATATGACTTTTTATTTTCTAAATACACTTATGAATACGTAAATGGATTCAACACTCAAAAAACTTAGGCGCAATTGAATACACATTAAACAACTTAAACTCAAGTTTTTAAAAATATTTTCCAAATTTTGGTTAACGTTTATGAGAAAAAATTTAGTGAAAATGGTCATTTCATCTATATGCTAGAATATCCATTGATTAGACTATTACTTTTATATGTATATATGTTAATTACATTGGTAAGGCAATCCTTCTGGGAAGAACTCCCCCAACTGCCACTTTTCACTCTTTTGCATCGTCAGATCTAAGGTTAGAAGATTGAAAGTTCTTCCACCATTGGATCCCACTCCTTTAAGTGTCAAAAAAATATTTAGTTGTGCAATCTTTCACCTTGATGATATTTATTATAATCCATAAACATATTGCAGGTAATTTTCCAAAGTTTCTCTCATTCTTGTTTTTCTTCCACCATTAGATCCCACTCCTTTAAGTGTCAAAAAAATATTTAGTTGTGCAATCTTTCACCTTGTTGATCTTTATTATAATCCATAAACATATTGCAGGTAATTTTCCAAACTTTCTCTCATTCTTGTTTTTCTTATTGCTCTAGCATATAGTTGATATTTTTGCTTTGGCTGAAAGTTCTTTCCACAAAGGTTTGCTCCATATCAGAGATGAAAGACAATGCGCTTCTATTTTAATGAAATATGAAATATGAAGCTAACTGGATCTTCCTAGTTGGTAAGTAGTCGATACCACAAATTTTCTTCTCTTTGTTGGTCAATGCAGAGAATGTTCATACTATGATACCACAAATTTTCTTCTCTTTGTTGGTCAATACAGAGAATGTTCATTACTATTCTACCATATCCAGAAACATTGTTAAAATGAAATTTTACGCTATGGATTACATTTCTTTCTCTATAGGTCACTCTCTAAATCATGCTGATCGGTGGTTAAACAATTTGGATTGAAAATATTCAGAAGCTCAAGCCTTTCCAAGATAACTAGTTGTAAAGCATAAAGTATACATGATAAGAAAAGAAGCGAGATCTGTATATTTAGTGGAAAATAAGGAATATTCAACTTGTTTGGCAAAATAATTTTTCTGAAACTGCATAGAAACTATAATCAAGATTTTGCAGATGAACATGCTTTGGTGTGTTTTCAGCTCGAAAGACCACATAATTTGAGGTCCTACATTGAATTAAGAAAATAATTGGCATTTCTTGCCAAAAACACTTCCATTCAAGCAAAGGATTTCCATTTTACATGTTGAAAAGTGTAAAGATTGAAAGGCATTTATATTTATTGACCATGTCTGGCCTTTACAAGTTCTTTCCGGTCATAAGAAGGTTACTTGTGGCATCCGCAAGTTTAATTTTCTTATTTTTATTTTTGTATATTTAGATTGAAAAATTGTTTTAATTTTAATATTTTACGTTATCTATTTTATAGATAATTTATCTTGTACTTTTAGGATCTCCTGAATATATGTTTACATTTCTTTATGTGAGATAATTTTAAGAAATTTATTAGAGGTGAAGAATCACCACTAATAATGTAAAAACGGTGTCTTCTACTTTTACGAAAAATATTCATTAATATGTTAAACAATGATTATTATGCTCACACAATGTTCAAAGAAAATATATTTACACCAATATAAATATTTATTTTTGCTTGATGAGATTGTTTAATGGATAATATCCACATTCTTTATAAACACTTTGATTCTCTCTCAGAATCTGAGATATAGCAAGTTCGCCAATTATCACATTGAAGCCCATAATTTCTTAATTTTTAGCGTAATCAATACTTTTATTCTTGTTTTCTCCGTTTCATTGGCATTCTTACTACCCTTTCGACATATTTTTTAGTAATGCAGTTATTTATGCTTGTCTTCCAACCACTCCTTTATAGACAATAGAGTTTCCCTTCCATATAAAGGTGAAATTTGTTAACTTTCCTATCTTATTTTGTATAAATTTTTTAGTAATGTAGTTATTTTACCCTTGTCTTCCAACCACTCCTTTATAAACATAGAGTTTTCCTTCCACATAAAGGTGAAATTTGTTAGTTTTCCTATCTTATTTTGTATAAAGAGAAATCGTATAAATATGAGATCGTTTAATGGATAATCATCTGATTTAACTCTTATTTCTTGTGTAATATGGTTAATATTTTTTTTTCACTTACAGTAATATAGATAATAATTATCTTAGGAAAGAATTGCAA
>APFE031655978.1:44949-109992 GCA_000404065.3 Pinus taeda
AATCATTTTTTCAAATACACTACTTCTAAGTCACATGTGCTATCGAAAACAGTGCTCATAAAACTAACATATTTGACATTAAGGTAAAAGACATACATTCTATAATGAATCACAATTAAAGATTTCTTTGTCATTTAGTAAATAAAGTAACAAAAAATCTTAGGTTAGGTGCATGACTATTGTTTTGAGAGATGGTCCTTCTCATTCCTCACCTTGGTAGAATAATTGCATGTGTCATTAATGTTATTTCAATAAAAAAAATTAATAAAATATCACTTCAAAGATAAACCATTCTATATTCACAAATTACATTTAAGATGGAATGTTCTATATTCACAAATTACATTTAAGATGGAATGTTTTTCCAGCATTGAGGTAATGATTGTGTGAGTGAATCCATTTATGCAAAAGTAATTGTTTGCATGAATGTGCATAGTCCATACATTTGAAAAATATTTAATGTTCGTAATCAAACGTATTTATCTGAATCAGATACATATTATCTATTAAGTGTATAAGCCATTTATTTATTTGGATAAGGTAAAATATTTTTAGTTCTGTTACACAAAAGTATGCATATTTATTTTTTTGAAGAAAGTGTGAAATATATTTTTTTAATGAAGTTATAGCCATTATGTAGAAATTACTTTCAACAAATTCTTTTCCCCAACTCCTTCTTTTTGGAAAAAGTATAAAATTTGATCAATAAAAAGGATTACTATGTTGATATTAAGAATGGATAAATGAAGCAACCTAATAGACCTTTATAGAATGATGAATGCTAATGCATTGTGTATTATTAAAAATGCACTGGATGAAACCATCTTCCCAAAGAATTCTCTTGCAAAGTTCTCTAAAACTACTTAGGATATTGTAAGGGTGCCACCAAAGTAAAAATAGTGAAACTACAATCCTTGAAAGGAGATCTTGAATGGATATTAGTGGAGGAATTAGACTGGATATATTAGTACATCGATTGAATAACAAACATGCAAAACTAGATGAATATGTAGAATGAAAATGTGTTAGATGATAAGGTGGTTGAAAAGTTTATCTTTCTAGAAGCAAAAATAAGAAAAAGTTATGAGTCAATACTTTGTAGATGAATTGATGCCGTATGTTCAAAATGCATTCAAGACTCAAACTTCTCTTTCTAGAGGTAGAGGAATATCAAGATACGAGGTAAGAGATGCCGGAACCAAAAAGACAATGAGGGAAAATTAGAAGAAAGGAACTTAATACTCGTTAAACTACTTCCAAGTTTTTTTATTAGTTGTATTCTTCTTCTCTTTTAGTTTGTCCGTAAAGGTCATATTTTACATCATTTCTGATAGTTCAATTTCCTCTTGACATTTCGAGAATCATTTTCTTTTTTTGCATTTAGAATTGTAATACTCAGTTGGTCTCAATTTACTCTGTATTCGACAACTTTCCTTAATTATATATGTGTGTGTGTGTGTGTGTGTGTGTGTGTGTGTATGTGTGTGTGCACAGGTGATAAGTGACAAGGTCGTTTTTTCCCATGCTATGTTTGGAAACGTTATCTTATAAAAACAACTCCCATATATGCCGAAGGAATGATGAAGACTCCACAGGAATAAAAAAAAACATAGAATTTGAGAGGTATATTTGTTTATCTCTTGGAGCCTATCTAAAAATTGAAAATATGTAATCTATTGTTCTAGTAAAATCTTATTGCATTTAAATCCTAACATACATTATCAAACAATTGGTCACTAAGTGAAATATGGGCACTCCTAAATGAACAAAGCATATCACTATGAACTCATGTTCTCAGAATTCGTTCTTCCCACTTCTGGTCAATAACATGCATTTCCAAGGGGACATTATTCACAACTCAGAATTACTGAATTAATTTACAAATAGAAAAAAGATGAGTTATGCGCTTGTCCCTAAAATAACAAAACAATGACACTAATTCTCTAAATCAAGCCTATACTTAATTTAGACTCTAGGCATACCAAGTGCACTTACAGTTTTACAAATTGATTCCACTTTACATGCTTTACATGTGGGACATAGTGCATACTCTGACATAACTATGAAAGGAAGAGTTTGTGTATAGATTCTTCATCTTCTGCACTTCCAAAACTACACTTTTTGCTTTCCACATTTGAAGTAGAATCCACAAGAGTTGGATTTCACTAAATCTCATAAATGGCTTCTTGCATTCCTATGAGGCACTCACAACATGGATTAAATTAGCTTAAGTACCCACTTATAGTCACCACAAGAGTAGATGATGGGAGATTTCATCCTTTGGCAGAGAGAAGATGTAGAGAAACCAACATTGCTCAAGCACTCTATTAGTGTCACAAGCCCATTTCACATAATTAGAGAATCTACATTACCATTAACTTGCATCATTAGATTGGATAGGAATATATATCAATGTTTTTCTACTGCAGGGAGTGATGATCTCGATCAAAATTCCATACAAGATTGATTTTTTTTATAATTTTATATTATTTGTAGTTAGTTCCTATTGGTTTACATCCAATGGACAAAATGGAAGTATTGGTCTTGATAAAATTCCCCAGGTAAAGTCTCTACAAGGCATGCATTTGATTATACATCCTTCTTCTCAATTACACTACCCACGGTGATTCAAGTCCTTCCTCATTTCATTCGTTAACCTCGAGGAATTTGTGGAAAGAATATGGGAGCTTCCTGCAGTGGATTACATCTTTATGAAGGACATAAGAAGTAGTTGATGATTGTTATAGCAATTGGTAAACTAAAATTTCCTAGTTTGATAGGAGTCCATATGTTCTAGAGTTCACACAAATCAAACATTTCCAATGACTTACTCAAACATATACCATTCACATTAGTAATGATTTCATGCAATAGGAACAAAATCATGTTTAAAATTAATGGGTTATGAATGATACATAGATGATAGTACTCCAAAATAAAAGAATTTAAAAAATTTCTAGAAAAGGGAGAAGTATTTGTTAGAAAGTAAAAAATTTGTCGGAAAGAAGCCAGTGTTGTCATAAATTCAAAATTAGTGAAAGGTGATCATTGAATCAAATGTTAACCAACAATAAAATAAAATAAATAAAACAAAAACTATGTTAATATAAAACTTCTAATTTATTTTGCAATTCAATATGGTTCTTTACAATTTTCAAAGATGATGTTCTTAGAGGAAATAATGGAAAGATGGAACATCATCAACTGCAATGCACTACAGTTTCCCATCAAAGTTGAAGATCGTACACCAAACGTTACGAATATTTGGTAGCTAATGTCTAGATCATTCTCATCTAATATGTGATCATGTTTGAATTTTGTGAGGTTGTGATACAAACTTAGACTTGTCAATATAACCATCATATTGTTCATGGATTACCATTATTTTATTTAGCTTATATGATGTCATCTACTACCTGTATCTTTCCAAAAGTTATCACATATTTTCTATTAGAACTTGAAATAACATCTTTGAAGATTAAAAAGCAATCTATGTTGGAAAAGTTATAGAATCTGTCAAACTGGCATATTTTAAGTGATTTATCTTTATCTTATAACTTTGAGTGGAATTTGTTTTTTACTAGTTCTTATCACTAATGAATTTCTATATTTCATGGACATTGGGATCGATTTGGGGACGCTTGGTGAAATCGGAGTGGGAAAATAGCTAGGTTTACATACCTCAATAGACATTGATCTCCATGGAAGGGCGCAAAGGGGGGAGCTCGACTCCCTCCTTTAAGTAGGTTGTGGCCAACAGAGGCAAGAAACCATTAGAAAATGTTAGAGGTCTCTCAGAAGAAGGGAAAAGGAACATTGAAGGGGAGCAGGATTTACCAAATCAAGGGAGAATAATAGCACAAAATAAAATGAGGAAGAAGACAAGGAACAGGGAACAAAATATAAAGCACAAAAGGGACCATGCAAACCCAAAGCTAAGATCACACCGAGAATGGTTTTAAATTATCCTGCTCTACAGGCGCACAGGGACCACATGCGGACATATGAAATCATTTGCAAATTCATGGGATTATGGCCCACTGAAAAAGCTTTACAGACATGTATTAAATACCACTGGAAACCTAAAGAAAGAATAGACCTACATCTTGGGTCAAAGGGATTCTTCACTGTGGTCTTTATGAATATTGAAGACAAAGATAGAGTGTTTGAAGGAGGGCCCTACTTCTATGTAGCAGCAGGCCTCTATATGCGGCCATGGATTATGAATTTTTTCCCAAAGCATGAGACGTTCACTTCGGTCCCAGTTTGGGTAAGACTCTACTCTCTACCTCTTGATTAATGGCAAATGGAATCGTTATCTTCCATAGGAAATAAATTAGGGAATTTTTTTAAAGCTTCTGAGGCCACCAAAAGGGGAAAATATACTTCCTTTGCAAGAATATGTGTCAAGATGGATCTCTTTGGAGCTTTACTTGATGAGGAAATCTTGGAAGTTTTTGATGAAGAATGGGTGCAAACAGTAGATAATGAACATATTCCTTTCACATGTTGTAGAGGCCATGAGCATGGGCACCTTTTCAGAGATTGCCCTCTCAGTAAAGTAGAGAATAAGAGTAAAGCTAACACTATGAAAGATACTGAAAGATTTCACAAAGTAGTACATAGAGGAAAAGGGTGCAAAAGGGGGCCAAAGGCACATCAAACAGATAGACAATAGGTCAATCAGAACAAGTTCCAAGTACTTGAAGAAGAAGAAGAGATAGCTAAAGTAGACCAGACAATGGGAGGAAGTCCTGTGGAGAAGGAAAAAGAAGATGAACATGAACAAACACAAGGTACTAATAAATAGAAAGAGCCCATGATGAGCGATGCAGAACTAGAAATGGACCAGGAAATGACCCAGAGTGAGATGGAAATGGAGGATCACAAACTACAGGAGATTCTTAATAGAGAACACCTAGATCTGGAATGGTTCTTGAAATAGGGAACTAAGGGAGGGGTAGATTTGTTACCTCAAGAAGAGTGCAATAGAGTTTAGCAGCTGTTCATATGGAAAACTTTGGCTAAAGGGCTGGAGAGGCAAAGAAGCAATGAAAGGCACGGTAACAAAGGTGTGAAAACTATGAAAAACACACCAGGCTTAGCACCTAGAAACCCAGGAAAGAAAAGGGGCAGGAAAAACTAGAACAAGCTATTGATGGAATGTGGAAAGCTAATGATCGATTCAGGTAAGATGAAAGACCTAACCAGCTACTCCTTTACAAATATTTAATGATGAATTTCACATCTTGGAATATCAAGGGTCTAGGTAGCAAAAGAAAACAAAGATTACTTAGTAATATAATGAAACAAGTAGTGCCAGATATTATCTTTATCCCAGGAACTAAATGTTCCATTCAAAGAATAAAAGAAATACATAGAAAATGGCTCAATCAATTTGATTTTCTAGAATTCAAAGCGAAGAATACACCAGAAGGCATACTCACTCTTTGTAACCCCCAAAGTATTAACATAATAGATGCTGACGCATCGAGGAATTATTTATCAGTGGTTATTCAGCCTATGGGAGATAGGGAGACCTATCTGGTCATGAATGTTTATGGACCTCAAAGAATGGATGATAAACACATGTTTCTAGATTCTCTTATGGATCTCAGAGACAGACATGCTGGAATACCATGGATCATGGGGGGGGGGGAACTTCAACATTATCAAATCACTTTTCGAGAAAAAGGGGGGAGCCAGAACTCTAAGCAAAGACTCTTTAGCATTTCAATCTTTTATAGATAATATGGAGCTAGTTGACACTAAGACGAGTCATGGTCTCTTTACCTGGAGGAATAAAAGACTAGGAGAGTCTCAAGTAGCCTAAAGGTTGGACAAATTCTTAATCTCGGAGGACCTAATGCTCATTGGCAAGGAATTGATAGCAAGAGTTCTCCCCTTTGGAGGATCAGATCACTGGTCGGTTCAATTGGAGGTTCAAGGTATTGGTACTCCCAAGAATAGACCTTTTAGATTTGAGAATATATGGCTGACCCACCCAGATTTCATTAACAACATTGCAAATTGGTGGGTAGAATATTTGAATATTCAGGGTACAATAATGTTCCTTCTACACAAAAGACTTAAGCATATCAAGCTCAGGCTCAAAGAATGGAACAAGAATGAATTTGGCAATATTTTTGAGGAAAATAAATTTGTTAAGAGAAAATGTAGGAACTCAACCAAGCCCTTATCATGGATGGCTTTGATAAATTCAAAAGTGATCAAGTCACCAAACATCAACAAGACTGGAAGAATTTATGTAAACAAGAGGAAATATTTTGGAGACAAAAATCTAGAGTTCAATGCTTAAAAGAAGGAGGGCGAAACACTAGACTTTTCCATAGATCCACCATGGAAAACAAAGCTTACAACATGATCTCCTTGATCAAGGATGAGGGAGGGAATCTTCTTAATATCCATGAAGATATAGAAGCTATGTTAGTTGAGCACTTTCGAGGTATAGCAAAGGAAACCATTGCAGATAGAGATCACTCCATCAGGGACTTAACAAGACACATACATAGGCTGGTGTCTAGAGAGGATAATTTGAACCTTAATAGGCCAGTGACTGAAGAGGAGGTTAGTGAGGTCCTCAAAGAAATGTAGAATGGGAAAGCGCATGGCCCTGATGTTTTCAATGTGGATTTCTTTAAAGCTTGCTAGAATATTGTTAAACACGGTAATCTAAATGTAGTGGAAGATTCTAGAACGAATAAATCTATTTTGAACATGCTCAATACCTCCTTCATATCCCTGATCCCTAAACATGAAAATGTTCAAACTCTCGACAGGTTTAGAGCCATAGCTTTGTGCAATGTCGTATACAAGATAATTTCCAAGGTTGTGGCCAATAGACTCAAACCTCTTCTTCCTACACTAATCTCTGTAGAACAATCTGGTTATGTGGAAAGCAGACAAATTCTAGATAACATCATCCAAACGCATGAGGTGGTGCATTCATTGACTAGCAATAGGAAGGCTAGAATGATGATGCAATTGGACCTTGCTAAAGCTTATGATAATTTGAATTGGACCTATATCTAGAAAGTTCTTATTTCTTTTGGGTTTGATCATAATTGGGTTAGATGGGTCATGGCCCTCGTAACCTCTTCTAGCTTCTCTATATTGGTTAATGGTTCTCCCTTTGAGACTTTTTTTCCTTCAAGAGGTCTCAGGCAGGGAGACCCGCTCTCTCCCTTTATTTTCATCCTCATGATGGAAGGACTTGGTTGGTCTATCAAGCATGCAAAAGAAGTTAGTAAGATCAAGGGTCTCCAACTTTCGGTGAATGGACAGGCCTTGACTCATCAACAATTTGTGGATGATACCATGCTGCAGGGAATCCCCACGGTCAAGGAATCTCTTGCGTATAAACAAATCCTGAATGATTTTGCATGGCTATAGGTATGGATGTCAATATCTCCAAATCTAAGAATTTTTTCTTCAATACAAATATTGCTATTCAGAGGAATATCTCTAGAATTTTGGGCTTTCAAAGGGATGTCCTCCCTTCAAAATATTTGGGAGTTCCTCTAACTGATAAACCTTTACACAAGAGCATTTGGGAGTCGGTGATTAATAAGTTGCAAGATAAAATTAGTAAATGGACTATTAGATCTTTAAACTTGGCTAGTAAGTGTGTGCCTACAAAGGCTATCCTTCAATCAATCCCAGTCTTCATGCTATCGACTCTCCCAACACCAAAAGGAGTCCTGCAATAATTCAGATCCATACAAAGAGACTTTCTTTGGGGCAAGGGGGAAGAAAGAAATAAATGGACCTTGGTAGCTTGGGAAAAAAATCTGCAAACCTAAAAACCATGGGGGCCTTGGATTGGATGATCCATAAATTTTAAGCAAGGTTTTACGGGAAAAATTATGGTGGAGATGGGTAAAAGCCCCAAAAGCTCAGTGGGATATTATTTGGAAAGAAAAATATGCCAACACTTGGCAAAATAATGATCACGTAAGGATTTCTGGAAATATAAAAGGCTCACACATTTGGAATAAGCCCTGGGAGAACAGGTTCTTAGTACAAGAAAACAACTTCTGGGAAATGAGAGAGGGAGACTTAGCTTTATTATGGGAGGATAAATGGAAAAAAAACCTATACTATTAAAAGAGGACTTGGGGGAGCTCAAGGAAGAGACAGATACCAAAGGGTTATCTATGGTAAGAGATTTTTGGGACTAAACCAACAGTATAGGAAAATGGAGAACCTGGAGGAACTTTGATTATAGGGATGACAACCCCCCGGAAAGCTAAGGCAGAGGCACTTATGAAAATGTTAGAAAAAAGGAAGATTTTAGTGTCAGGGGGGCATGACCAACTGAGATGGGGCAACAATAATTAGGGTACCTTCAACCTTAATGAGGCAAAATGCATACTCCTTGAACTGGATTCCCATGTTAGGGATAGGATTTGGAAAGACCTATGGAAGCATGAAGGTTGGATGAAGATTAAACTCTTCATGTGGCTGGTTCAGCATAAGAAAATTCTAACCTGGGATAACATTCGGAAGAGGGGTGTCCTAGGGCCTTCCAGATGCCAGCTCTGTGAAGCCCAAGAGGAAACAATGGAACACCTTCTCAACAATTGCATTTTCATCTCCAAGTTGTCGGATTATTTTGCCTACATTTTCCAACAGACTGATAGGGACAAAGGGAGTATTATCAACACCCTAAAGAACTAGAGAACAAACTTTTCAGATTATGAATTTCTTGGTTCAACATGGGTTCTTACGCCAAGCTTCATTATATGCAATGTTTGGAAAGAAAGGAACAATAGAATCTTCAAGAATGAAAAGAAGCCCTCCTAACGCCTTTATGAGGAAGGTCTTAAAACATCTTAAGGAGATGGTTGGCACTATAGTGCGAAATCCCCCTAAGAACCCACCTTCAGTAGTAGAATTGTGGATTCTCAGTCAGCTGGGTTTGTAGGGTCTTATTCCTCAGGGCCTGGATAGGAAGGTAATAACAATGGAATCTGAGCAGGATTTCTGGCATCCTCCGCTTAAGGGATTTTTGAAATACAACATTGATGGGGATTCGAAATGCAACTTGGGAACTGCTGGTTATGGAGGGGTGTTAAGGGATGAGAACGGAAGTATTCTTTTCATCTTCTATTACCATTTAGGAAGAGCCACTAACAATATGGCGAAATTAATGGCTATGGAGCAATGTTTAGATTTCCTGGATCAGGATAACTGCCAAAATGTGATTGTTGAAGCTGATTCTGAGTTAATAATTAACATAGTCAAGAGAATCAACTGGGGTACGACGCTGGAAAAATCCTCAAGAAACTGGAGGCTGATCCAGGTCTTTCAACAGATTCAACCTCACCTCCAGTGCCTTCGAATAGTAAGTTTAAACATGTGTGAACAACAACCAATAAATTTGCAGATATTTTGGCCAATCAAGGAGTGATCTGTACAAAAAATAGGGTTGTGATGGGTTGGAAAGAGTTGCCTCAGAACAGATTAAAGGGGAATTGTTATGAGCAGGCAGATGAATATAGGATGGTGTTTCACATCATAGCCATGAGGCAGGGTCTAGATGACTCAGCTTCTTTATGATTAGCGGTTTCTCCACAATCTGGTCTTTAGTTGGTTGCAGGCCATTGTCAGCCTTCGCAACCCAGGTAAGTACATTCGTAGAGGCTCCAGGTGAAAGCAGCCCAAGAGACTCTATTTTTTGGATGGTTGGTAGGATGGCAGGAGTTACATCTTACATTGATTTAGGTAGAGGAGATGCTATGTCGGGCTGGAATCCGAGATCTCTCAGCGGCCTCAAGACCCCGGGTTTTCCTCCTTTGAATGCAATACCGTGTCTGGGGCAGTTTTTCGGTGATCGTAGGCCTTGCAAGCGGGAAGTGGTTTTTTCGAAATGGGAGGCATTCCATTCAGCAAGCAACACATGGCCTAGTGGTAAGATAGAATACCACCGTCATCACGCATTATTGTCTAGTGATGTAGACCCATGCAATATGATCCTCAGCCATTGGATTAAGCAAGGCAGATCTACCGTCAGGAACGATCGATCATGTTGGTGGGTCCATGTGGGTAAGTGTCGTGCTTCTAACTACTGTGAAATCAGCCACTACCGTTGGATCGAGCGAGGAGGTTTGACGGTAAGTCAGCATGACAGCGGGAGTCGTTAATGCATTTTATTCTTGGTGGGATGCAAAATGTTATTGGCAAGAATAGTAGCTTTTTTGTACGTTCTATAGGTTCGAGGGTTCGTGAGTTATTCAAACATGAAATCCTTATATATAGGTACGTTTGTTCCTCTTTGGTTTTGATACTTTATTCTTGGTAGCTGGCTTCAACATTGTTTTTCTTTTGAGAGTTTTGAGGTTTTGTTTGTGGGGCTTTTTCCCTTGGCTCATTGACAGATTGAGATTGGTTTTTGCCTTGGTCCATAGCTCCTCGTGGAATTTTGTTTTTTATGTATTTTATTTCCCGATTAACGAAATAGAAGGATTGACTCTTGCTTCAACAAAAATAATTTTTATATATCATGGTTTTTCTCTAATTTATGCCTTATGACATTTCATTTGCAACATCTAGTGCTATCTTGCCAATATGTGATGTATCATGAGGTAAGTGTGTCTATGTGTATCTATCTTTAAAAAATTAAAATTATATGACGACATTAATTATATAGGGGAGTGATATCATGTAAAGTTACATTTAAAAATAATACTTAGATTAACAAATTAATAATATAAATAAAACGAAAAAAATCAATATGAACCATCAATAAAATACTTCAACCTTAATTATTCATTAAGATAAAAATTTACTTTTTATTGGGCTATGAGTTTCTCTCTGACCTAGTGGAGATGCGTAGGAGGTAGGCATACTTTAAGAAATATTGTATATCAACATTTTCTAAATATTTTATTTTAATTTTATTTTATACTATTTTTTAAATTAAATCTAAAAGCAATATGGTATGGGGAGATGTAGTGGTGTAAAATTGTGATTTTTTTTCCCATATTTAAGTTTAATTAATAAGAACATGAAAACTTGATACTTACAATAAACTTACAATATAAGAACATTCTTTCTTAACCATGGATATTCATCCCCATTTTAATATGACTATTATTAACTTGCAAATAGGTCTTGCTACAATACCATAGGTCCATATGATGGCTTAGCAATACCGCATCCCCAAAAAATCATAAGACATTTCAAAATCAAAATATTTTATAAATATTTTATTTTAATTTAATTGCCTAAAGCTTCCTATTTCAACTTAATTTGAATGAGGAGTTGACTTTTTTTAATTCTTTTAATTGATTCTCAAGAAAATATGCTCATCATATATTTAGTGTTAATGATTATCAATGGTTGTAGTGTATTACAAAATTTGTTAGGTTTCATTGACTTTTAATAAATTTAAAAAAATAGACTCATGCAACGTGGCTCCCCACTCACCAATTTGCCAGGGATTTGAGATTATTCCAATTCTAATAAGTTCCAACATGATAAGTTCCTCATTATTATTTGTAAAATTCATTTATATATAAGAAAATTTTATTTACGAAAATGGTCCATTACTTTTAATAAAATTAAAACGTTATATTTGTGCCACGTGGCTCCCCACCCACCAATTTGCTAGGGATTTCAAATTATTCCAATTATAATAAGTTCCTCATTATTATCTAAAACATTGATTTATATATAAGATTTTTTTTTTTTTTTCTTTAAATGGTCCATTTTACAATTTAAAGTTTCCCCATAACCATTTTGTACATGCTTAGTCGAGTAAGGAATTTTCTTCTCGTTGTGGTAGTTTTCTTGGTTAAATTTATGAAACCTTCAACTATATGAGTTGCATTAATATTTTTAATGTGGTTGTACTAGTTTTATAATAATTTTTAAATTAAATCTAAAAGAAAAAAGGTATGGGGTGATTTAGTGGTGTAAAATAGTTATTATGTTATTATATTTGAATTTAGTTAATAAGCACATAAGGAAATAATACTTACAATAAACAATAATCATACAATATCACAAGGTTATTAAACATAGATATTCAAATCTATTTTACCATTGATATTATTAACTTGTAAAGAGGTTTTGTTACAATAACATGGCCTAATATTATGCCTTATTCAAAACCAAATTCTCAAAAACCATAACTCATTTAGAAATCAAAATATTTTATAATATTTTATATTAATTTAATTTTATAACAATTTTAAAAATAAATCGAAAAGAAAAAAGTATAGAAGAGATTGTTGTAATGTCCCATCAACATTTTGAATTCCAAAATAAAAATAAGTTAAAAATTACATTATAAATTAAATTAAAAAATAATAATTATAATTATAAATAAAACATTTTTTCTTACTCAATTTATATAAAACTTAAAATAAAAATAAAATAAAATAAAATGGAAAACATGCAATTATTAATTATAATTGATAATAAAAATTATGTAGTTCCATCTTAACTTCATATCTACCAAGTGTTGAGATGCAAACCTTTTTTAGAGAGAAGAGATTTGATCGATCTAGGTGCTTGGTAGATCGAGAGTTAAGAGGGATCTAAGTTGGTAGTATAAAATAAATGTGTATTTTTTATACTAGAGTTGACATAATTTTACACATAATATTTAAAACAAAAATATATTAATAAGAAAAATATATTATCATGTTACCCATAAGTGAAATATTTCAATGTCCATAATAATGCTATAATTTTTGCCAACTCTATATAAAGAAAAATAAAGCAATTTAAATTAATTTTTTTCTTAACATAAAATGGAGAAAAAGTGAGACAATTCTTATTCCATTAACAAGGAGCCACTGAGGTGGCGGTATTCCCTGCCGCGGTCTGCATCGAATTGCAAAACTTGGAACATTGGATGCAAATATTATTATGAAATTAACAAAAATGACTGGAAAATTAAAATAGCATCAGCAGTTCACCAGATCATGGATAAACCAGATCATGTTTAAACAATACAACCCCGCCCTTCAACCATTAATGAATTTCAATTATAATTGCAACATTATTTATTTATGTCTGTGTATTGCGATGCTAAAGTTTAAAAAATGCTTTCCAATAACCCTAGATATCAGTAAATTTGCGAAAGATAACACAGAAAAAGCTTTCAAACCAAATAATCTGGAAAGCCCAAACTTAATCCTTGCGTTGACCACTATTTGTTTAGGAACCCCAACTATTTTATGCTTTATAATCCTCATAACAGATGTTCTGTGACAATGGCCAGAAATAGCTCGAAATTTTATAAAGGTGACCACGCTTTCGCAATTCGTACATTTCTGAGAAGAATCATAGACCTACCAAAGCTTATGTGACATGCATTGTATAATAGGAACCTATTACTTGCAAGATTTACAGAGAACTTGAATTTGTAACATTGTAAGGAGCGGAGTTCCTTATTGCATTGGACGCAAGGGAGCAAAACAGTCGCGGATCGAAAGAAAAACAATCCAAAATTGTAAATTGGGTGCAGAAACAGCAGAGCGTTTTGCCGTATTTTTGGATATGTGACTATTCAGGCCAGTATGCATACCAGGTTAAAACTTTTGCACAATATTAGGTGCTTTACGCAACACTATGATAATTAACCACTATGCAACATGCAGATTAAGGTAACATAATTTTACCCCGGAAGTGTTCAATTCCTACATACTACAAACCACATGCATATTTCAGGTGTCATAAATCAGTTTTACAGTCACTAGACAGAGTAATTGTGGAATTCACCAGCATCCACAGCGTTCCCAAGAAAGGTACTCCGGAGCAAAGCAAAATCTAAAGCATTCACTGTCTAACGAACATTCACTGTCTAACGAACATGGGTTTGCAGGTGTTCCACAAAATGTCAAATATTCTAATTTCACTTTCAAGAAAGCAACCTTAAACAACCTTTTTATTAGCACATTTACGCCGCAAGATTCTTACGAAATGATTAAAAATAAAGAAATATCCGTGTGACAGCTTCGACAGGTATACATAGAAAATACATGTCTCTGGAGAATGATATTGTCGAGAATAAGCATCCGATGGTATCAAATTTATCAAAGTGTAAACTAATGAGAATCTGAAAAATATATCTACACTAATTATTAGCAAAATATAATAATTTCCTGTATGTAAAAAGTCCAGAATTGCTTCTATGGCAAATGATGAATAATAGCAATTCACACGGAAGTGAACCGAGTCATCAAATTCACAATATTTATCGCACAAAAGTTGATCTTTAAATCGATCGGCAGGAATATCAAGAAGCAAAGTATTTCATATAGAGGATTATTGACCAGGATATATTGTGAAACCTGAAAGTGCTGGAAGTGCCAGTTGAGTTGGGCTGGGATGTATTCTGCAAATTGGAAGTTGAGTTGGGCTCGGTTGCATTCTGCAAACTGGAAGTAGGATATATTGTGAAACCTAAAAGTGGAAAGCTATTAAGCTATTAAATATTGTGAAAGCTGAAGGTGGAAAGCTATTAAAGGTGCCACTATAATTCATTGACCAAAAGGCTCTAGTTCAGTGCCATCGCTATCCCTTACTTCTGGGTTAACGAAAACTGCCTGTGTAAAGTTTCCTGCCTATGTAAAGTTTCCTGGGCAATCATTTCTAGCTACAGGATATTGTTGTATCCTATATATAGCATAGATTAGATGATTAAACAAGTGCACATATTAGAGATCATTAAAACATAGCATATGCATATAATATGCGTTGGTATGTGCTGGTTCATATACGGGGTGCACTGTCAAGCTTCACTGTCAAGAGCTGCCTTTTGCTCTGCTTTAGCTACTCTTTCTTCTTCCTCTGCAACTATTGGATCAATTTCAACTGGAAAAGGTGTTTCTCCTTTCTTTACTCTTGTCGCTATCTCCATGTTCCTTCAAGGGCTTTGGTCATTCTTTTTATAATGGAGACAAAGTGCTTCCGTGTAAGATTCATCTCAAATCCTGAAATAAACGTGTGGAAAAGTAGGTTTTCCATTTACAACTGGATATATTTGAGCTTTGCTGAGCATTCCATTTACAAGTGGAGTTATTTGAGCATACATGGTTAGACCCAGGAAGCTTATCATTGGCAATTGTAATTGTACTGAATAGTTGGTATCTATACTGGTATGGCTCTCGTATCTCTTTGTGAACATTGGCTCTCATATGAAGGTAGGCCAATCTTTTCACCAGCTTGCTTAATAACAACCATACTGGGATAAAAAAACGCCTCGTGAACTGCCTTTCTGGCCTTACCGTTCGGACATCACTGTGGAGCTCCACTCCCTCGGCTTCTGGAACCACATAGAGTATTCATTAAAGGAGCACATGCACACCCACCTTTTTCCTATTCTCTATGATGAGATCTTCGAATCATATGGTTTTCCACATCTCATCAAGCGCGCCATCTCCCAAAGGTTTATCTGGGACTCGTGTATATGGACAGGCATTTCAGTACATTTCAAATAGTTGTCCATAAACCTTGTAATTGTTTAGGCTAGTATTGGGGGATGTATTCGTGAACGTTATGGTAGATGCTTGCTCAGGTTGTGTTTAAACAATAGGGGCTAAACCTTTTGAATTCTTCCCATTTTTTGGGAACCATCGGAAATTTGTAACAATTCATCATCCTTCACACAAACATTTAATTAACTATGTTATTATTGGGAATCGAAATTCAATAATTTGAGTTCATTTAATCTTTGAAAGTTTAGAGCGTAAGTTACAACTTCAACTTGTTCGAAGAAGGGGCAGGGCCTACAAGTTAAGCAGCGGTTAAAGCTTTGGCTTTACCCAAATATGGCTCTCTAGACATCTGGGTAGGGGATTCGAATTTGAGAAATGCACAAGCTACCATCGACGGAAGGGATGTTGTTCTTCAATTTGAACACTAAAATAAGTGCAAGGGACGCAGAGCTGCCCTGGGCCTTATTTGAATACAGAATAATCATGCTAATATGGCTAATATGGCTTCACTCTAAAATGAATAAATTTTAACTAACAAGTTGGGCTGGAAGAAGCCTTTCTATCATTGATCGAAACCCGAATGACCAGACGAAGTTCAAGTCCTTCAAATTCTAGGATGCAGTTTTGAAATAGACGGACGAGTAATTTTACAACAAACTCTACTCAAAACTCTACTCAACGTGTTTCAAATATAGTAGTCGAGCTAGAGGAATCCTAAATTCAAGTTTAGACTACTTACTTGGAAGAAGGCAATTGACGAATCTATGCATCAATGATGCATGCATCTTGTGTGCACATGCGCTCTATATAATTGCAAGGGATAATGCCAAAGGGAGATGTCCAGCGAACTCTGTCTGACCCTGTGTAAAAGGGACCACGTTATTATCTCCAACCTAACTCTCTCTTGGGTGAACCCAGGAAGCATAAAATGTGAGATAAATTAAATTGGAGAAATCATATAAAATCCATGTACATTGATTGCAATACAGATGAGCGAAGTCACAATGCTAGAAAGGAGCAATAAACCTAGCTAAAGTCTAGATTTGCATCAAAGTGGAAAGCTTGGACGAAATCACATCAAAGTGGAAAGCTTGGATGAAATCTAAATCTGCATCAAAGTGGAAAGCTAATCAGTGAGATACCTAAACTGCAATGGCATACAGATTTCCACTGGAAGTAAGATTCATTTAAATCATAACCCCAAACATTTTAAGTATAAAACTTATAGCTTTGCAAATCAACTTTGTCTTTTCCAAAATCAAACTCCCTGTACACAAAATAAATAACAAAAATCCAAGTTAGGTAGGGGCTTCTCTGGAGAATGATTTAGGTGAACAGGTAAGGATAAGAAAACTCCCGACAGATTATGTGGCTTTTGACAAAGAAAACAAGGTTGAACCTTCAAACAAAACAAAGACGGGCAAGGAGAATATGTGGCTTTTGACAAAGAAAACAAAGGTGAAACTTCAAACAAAACAAAGATTCGTAAGGTGATTACAGTTAAATTAATTCAACTGTATTCTATGGTGTGGATTCATTTGGAAAAGATATTAATTAACTATTTACAAACTCCAAATAGTTATATCTCCAAATAGTTATATCGTCATCTTAGAGGTAGCTCTAAGGTAGTGAAACTAGGCCTTCTCAGAATGAATTAAAAATGTAAATTCTATGATCCATCTCAGATGTAAATTCTCTGATCCATCTCAGTTTATGAGAATGAATAAAAAATGTAAATTCTCTGATCCAACTCAGTTTATGAGTAGGATAGCATCAAACTGAAAATCACTTATTATGAGTACAGTCACAAGCTACATTCCTTGAAGGGTAAGAAACTATATACGACCAGTTAAAAACCTCTATGTTTGGCAAATCTGTTTGAAGTTGGAGCTTCTCACACAATATCCATGAAACCTGTGGCTCCGGGACAAGCATGTCTGCCCTTCTGCAACCTCTTCCTACATCTTTGATCATGATCACCAAAAATAAATGAATCGGTCAGTTAGTTTAATCTAGTAACTACACACCCTCTTTAAACTAGTGGATGGATCCAAGAAAATTCAAATATATCTAGAACAATAGCATACCAAAGCTTATTGCAAGTAGCAAGAGTAGAAACAAGGCACTCAATTTGCTGCCCATTCTCTTCTCCATGTCGTTAAGATGGGAATTCCTTTTAACTTGTAAGATATATTCACAGATGGGATATCAGCGAGAGTGGGTATTCATTGATATAGGCTACTTTCTGTGCATTTTGCATGGCGTACACGTGGGAGTCAATTGGCCCTTCTCGTTGTCGAGCAATGAACTAAGCACGGGCAAGAAAAAACTTAGGATAAAATAACTTGCCCTCAATAAAATCACATCGAGGCAAGAGACGCTTGCAATAAGAAGGTGAAATTGAAAGTTTGGTTAAAACTTTTTGAAGCCAAATCGTGAGCGATAAACTTTGGTTAAAATTGTTTAAACACTCAAAATTTACGGTCAACCAAAGAACTAATACGCCGGTCAACGCCTGATCGAACGCTAATAGTCCCAGGCAGGGACTAATAAGTACATTCTAATTTAATATAGAGATATTTGTAATTCTATCAATTTTTTATATAGATATGAAATATAAAATTTTAAAATTATTATTAATAGGAAATTAAATGTATGTGGAGAGAAAAAAAATAATTTAGTGTGTGTGTATAGTGTCCAAAAGAGAAAAATAGATGATATGTAACAATTATGCATGAGAATATTGGTAACATATATATAGAGATCTTAACATTTTTAAAGTAGACAATATAGATGGTAAATAAAATATTTAGATATCACATATACTATATAAAATAATTTAAAAAAATATAGTTAAAACATTTTATTTGTGTGTTTATCAATACCATCATAGATTCATCTTAAATTTGGATCTACTACGGGCAGGGAGGAATCATATTTATTTAGATGTCACATCTACTATATAAAAAAATTAAAAAAAATATAGTTAAAACATTTTATTTGTGTGTTTATCAATACCATCATAGATTCATCTTAAATTTGGATCTACTAGCAGTAGGGAGGAATCATATTTATTTAGATGTCATATATACTATATAAAAATAAAAATAAAGAAAATATAGTTAAAACAATTTATTTGTGTCTATCAATGCCATGATAGATTCATCTTAAATTTCGATCTACTATGGGCAGAGAGGAATCATATTCCTCGAGCTGCAAAACTTTCCTTAACTTTTGCATTGCAAAGAAACTTTTATATTGAGATTTAATCCCTCTAGAAACTTAGTAAATCAAGAGTAAAAATAAATTTCTATCAATTATAATACATAGTTTACATATTTAACTAAGTTCAAATCATTATAATATCATCTTAACTAAAGTTAATATAAATTTTATTAAATATTTATTAAAATACTAACTATATTAAATATAAAATTACAATTAAGAAAAGTAAAATATTAATAACATAATATATTTAAAAATACAGGTCATCTATATTTTTTTTTTCACTACTGGTTCATGGATACCCATGGCCAGTGGGTCCGCTACATCCAGGATGGAACAACGATTTTTTTTTCACTACTGGTTCATGGATACCCATGGCCAGTGGGTCCGCTACATCCAGGAACTACTGGTTCATGGATACCCATGGCCAGTGGGTCCGCTACATCCAGGATGGAACAACGATAGGGTGGACCCCACGTGAAGGGGGTCACACCCCTCGACCTATTTACTGATCTGACCCCAAGAGCTTTTGGGTTTTGACCATGTGACCTCCCATTGGCGACGCCCCGACTTGACGATTGAGCTAACCCTTGGAGCTACAAGATATCTATATCAATATATAAAAAACAAATTTATAAAAAAATATTTATATGATTCACGTAAAATATGAATAATATAATAATAAATAATTTTAAGTAAAATAATGTAGGGTAGTGTATTTAAAGTTAATTGATCAACTTAAAGTTGTAGTATTATATGGAAAAAGAGAAAACTTGAAAATGTTCTACAATTTGATTTTCAACTGGATGTTCAGTACCCCGTAATGAAAACAAGATGCCTGAGAGAAGAAAAAGGTGAAGGGATAAAGTCCAAATAAAGATGAAAGAAAAGAAATAATGGTAAAAGCTAACTAACAACCCAAAAAACTATAATCATTAAAAATAGAAAGAAAGTAATAAAAAAAGATTGTAGGTTTTATAAAAATAATGCATATTTAAGAATTATAATAAACTATCATAACATCCCATGTAAAATATACCATTATATAAAGAGTAATATAAACATGTATTTTTTTTTAATGAAATATAAGTATATTCATATAATATATTTATATTAATAAATGAGTAAATTATTAATATTATATTAATTTATATGATAATAATTATGTTAATAATATGTGATTTTAATTTATAGACAAAATGATATTTTTCACGACATTTTTTTCCAGTTTATTTTAACCAAAATCTAGCCTTAAAAATTTGAGTTTAAGTTGTTTTATTTGTTGAATTCAAGTGCTCTCAGGATTTTTCAGTGTGCTAAACCCATTTATGCATTCAAAAATGTATATTAGATAACAAAAAGTCACATTCTTGCTTCAAATGGTATCCTTGGTTCTGACAAAAAAAAAGTTATTTCATCTATAAATTAACTATGCATTAATAATATATTGTTATAATAGTGTTAATATTAATGAATGACATTTATGTAATATAGTATATATTATGTTAATGTAGTGAATTTAATGTATTAATTTAAGGTTATAAAGTATCAACTATGGAAATATATTAATACATCATTGTATTGAAATTAATATGATATACTTAATAAATATGTAAATCAATATTAATCTAATACTATAATATTTATATATTCATGCCATATGTTACATTCCGTAATGCAATAAACCTTAAAAATACAGGGGATGATTAACATTACAGATCACGGATGAGAGGGATACAACTTATACCTACCTAAGGTTCACCATCCTTATTGTATCAGAATGTTTCATTGTTTCTAGCCCTTCTCTAAATTTTCTTTTGAATTAGTGATCTTCTCTTGAGATAGTTTTAGTTTCTTAAAAATAGATATGATTCCTAAAATGGAGGGAATATTGAGCAAGAGTATAGGAGAAACTGTGTTGATTCTTAATGTCTTCTCCATGATCCTTAATTCTTTTTTAAAACAATATTTCACTTTCACCAATGAAGCGTCTTCCACAAGAGAAATTGATTTTGTAAAACCCTTTAATTTGTTCCTGGTCAATTATATCTTTTACTAATTTCATATTGGAATTTATTGTTTCAATTGATTTGAATAGAAAACCAATATTCCATATTTTTTGAACCTTAGCAACTATGTAAGTGTCACCACAGATGTATGGACAATGGGCCTTCCTATTAGAGGGTTGTACTTTATCTTATTTTAGAGGGGGTGGGAGTAGGTGGGGATCATCTTAATTTTTTCTCTCTTGATCGATTTACGAATTTCCTTTCCTTTGTATCCAATTGCTCTAAAAATATTAGTAAGGTTTTTTTATTCTTGATCCAAGTGTTCCTCATCAGATATTAGAACCATTCTTAGGGCCAAGGTATTGAGGATACCAAACTTCTGAAGGAGATAATGGTGAGAGTATGCATGAAGGTTGAAGGTAGCTATTAGTATGAGTATTTTTTCTAAATACATGATGACCTAAGATTTTGTCTTCATGTGTCATAGTTAGTACATTAAGGAAGGGAATGCCATTATTGCCTTAAGGTTTCATCATGAATTTTATGTCCTTGGATATTACATTCAAATGCTCAAGAAATTTATTGAGTCATATTTACGATGTTGGAACTTGACATTAGTATCGTCAACATACCTTTTGCATATTTTTTGTTTCAAAGGGTACGAATATAATTCTTTGTTTTCAAAATTTTCGATGTAAATGTTAGCAACAAAAGATGATAAGGGAGATCCTATTGCGACACGAGTGACTTATTCATAGTATTCACCTTGGAATTTGAAAAATGTGGATTGAAGACAAACTTATGCAAGTTTGGTAGTTTCAAAATATATTATCTCATATAGAACTTAGACAGCTTCTTCTAAGGGAATTTTTGTGAATAATGAAACCACATCAAAACTCAAAATTAATTACTTCATTTCAACATTTTAATTCTTAATGAGCTTGACAAAGTCATAGAAATCCTTGATGAAGGATATAGTATTCCCAACTAGGAGGCCTAATTAGAGATATAGGAAAAGTGGACATAAAATATAAAATCACAAAAAATTTCAATTCTATTTATGTCTTAAATTTATAGATGTGTTTACTAATGAAATACATCGATACTATAACACTGTGTTTTTGTACACCCACCACATTCACTAACGAATATATATATAATATATATATATATATAATATAATATATATATATATATATATAATATATAATATATATAGATATATAGATATAAGTTTTCACTGTAGACAAGAATGAACAATTTGAAAATAATAGAGATTAATTCTATCGAGAATTAAATACTATTATTATTTTTTTTTTATTTATAGCGGAGTACTTCAATTTTTCTCTATAACCTGTCGAATATTTTTCTCCTATAAATTTTTATATCATATTTAACCTTTTATCCAAATAGCATAATCTTTCTCACTATCATGTTATTAATTTAACATATCTATGTTTTCAAGTTCATAGCTAGTTCTTAGGAAGATGGGTTATTCCCTTATATCTAGGTATAATTCCTATAAAGGAACACCTTGTCCTATTGTGACAAACATTAAAGAGTAGGTTTCCCTTTCCTCTACTATTTATCAACTATTCTAAAAATATTCGTTATCCAGATAAATTTCTTGAGGGTTATTATATATATATTTGATGTGATAGTTGAAACTAGAAGATTTGAACCCAAATTACACTGATATGTTGGCAATTCAAAATGTTTAAAATGAAAAATAAAATAAAATTAATCCATTGTAACCTAATAGTTTATTCTTATTGTCTCCGAAGAGTGTTGAGGTCTTAGGCACGCCAATTGTCGAGGAAGCTGAGGTGGTGGCCTGCGGTCCGGTTCAACGCAACTTTGGCATCATGCACCTGCTCGCACAGTCCATCGAAGGCGTGCCCGAAGACAAAGAGGATTCTCCGCCAGCTACTCCAAATTTGCCAATCGCCAGACGCCCAGACCCCCAAAGTTCGGGCAAGTAAGCTTTTTTCAGAGAAGTAATGGTTTTAACACAGTTTTTGGTTTATCCTCTCCTCTCCTCAGTTTATTTCTCTCTCGATCTCGGATATCTCGAATGTATGGCTGAGGCCGACCTCAGACCCTGTCTTTTTTTGCTGAATATCACGCTCTTCTATCTTGCTGGAATCTCTTGGTGGACAGCTTCCTCTGCTTGGCATCCACTGCAAGCAAGTAGCTCTTTTGTAATGGTTTCTGAAATCTATGGTTCGCTTCCTCTGCCTGGCACCCACTGCAAGCAAGAAGCTCTTTTGTAATGTTTTCTATCCCTTTGTTGCTTTGTTCAATGTCCTCTCTTACAAGCACAAAGTTCTCTCTCTGGTTCTCAGTTTCTCTGTTAAGGGTCAGGAAACTGGCCCTCTGAGGCGTTGCCCTCACTGTAAATACTTTTTTCTTTTACCTTAAAAGAATTAGCATCGATTCAGAAAAAAAAAAAAATAAAAAATAAAAAAAAAAAAAAAAAAAAAAAAAAAATATTTATTCTTATTGACACAAGAGGAAACAAAACTTCAAAATATTCCACCCAACCACAAGATTGATATTTATTTTCATGTTTATATAATAAGGTCACCCTCAAGTTGAGGTTATGAGTCCACAAGGACAAATGTCCCTTATTCATATCTCTTTTATTCTCATACAACCCAATTTCCCAACATATAGCGATACATTGCCTCCTAAAGCAATTCAATTCCACCATTTGTCTTTCCAAAACTATGAAAACCTAAGAAATGAGAGCCCCTTCACTACCTATAGTTGTTCAAGTTATGTCACTTCTTTCCAGGACTTCAACACAGGTTGGCTAGAAAATCTATATACTTGAGGCTCTAGTAATTCTCAATTGTAATGGAATTCACTCAACGACTATAATTTCATCAAGGAAACATAGAAATCCGTTCCCATAATTTCACTACCACATACATGCAATCATCAACCCAAACCCAACATAAAAACATAATTTCCCCTAAAAAATAATAAACAACTCTCCAAAAATGAGTAATTATATTTACACAATATTAACTAACCACCTATCCTCATACAATTTTTACATATATGTGTTTTCCCTTAACCCAAATACTCCAAAAAATTAATATAACATATGATATAAGACTAAGACTAAAACTAAAATAATATTAAGCCTACATCCATCTTAATTGTAAATCTACTAAGTGTCGACAGTAATCAATTCTCTTTTCACTCTAAAAGAGGTTTGCATCTCAAGAGGTTGAATCCCTCTCATCACTTGATAGATATAGAGTTAACATGGATCTAACTATTTTTATTACTAATTATAAGCGATTTTAATTATAATTATCATTATTAATTTTATGTTTGTTTATTTGCCTATGTATTATGTAATTTGACCATGTAAAAATATTTTATTCATAGTTACAATTATTAATATTTTAATTTTATTTAATTTTATTTTGATCATGTCAAAATGTTTATGGGACATTATAACATCTCTTCCTATTGAAAGGCCAAAATGTACCACCAACATCTAGTGGGTCTCCCAAGTGTGAAGCCCCAATTAGACGTCATAGCTATTGGGATACGAGCCCTAATCACTATCTAGGCTGGGCTGCCTTCATGTAGGTTTTTCTCTTAGTCGTCAAATGAGTAAATTTTAGAGAGAGGACAAGAATGAATTACCAGAAAAATGAGAACAATGTCAACTCATTATTGACAAACAAAGAAATGTGATACATGAAAGTGACAACAACAATCATACTTATGTCATGAGAAGGATCAACTAGCTAAAACCATCTCAGACATACATGAAAAAGAACATGTTGAATGTTAATTGGAAATTTCTCCCCAATGGGTCAGTGGCAAGGCATGGAAGAAATAAGAAAGTATTGAATGTGTACATGAAAGTCATAAGCTAATAATGAGTTCATTAACATATTCCCAAATGAAAGCCCACATACAAACATGATGGAAACATAAGAACGATAGTGGAACCATCATAAAGATGCATGATAACCCATACAGAAAGAAAATGACTTCTTATTAATGATGCTACAAATACATGTGCATATTCTGCAATCCATCAAATCCCAACAATAGAACATGGGTTGCTCATACCATTATCTAATGCAAAACTCTAAGAACCATGGTGGAGCGGACTTACCAATGCAACATTCCTTCTAGAAGTGTCTAGAAGTGATCCAAGATGAGTTTTTAAGAATGAACTCACACCTTTTTAACTTTTACAGGGGTTTTCACCCATTACTCAATAGAAAGAGGGTCAGGTTCACAGGAAACATGACCATTGGGTGCGGCACTGCAGGCAATACTAGGAGAAAGTGTGAAACTAGGATTTGAGATATTTTTAAGTTCTTTCTCCCATTTTCAAGGCTTGACATGAAGAGCTGAGGATTAAGACTTGCAAAGGAGGTATGTATGAGTGTTGATGGACTCACACAAACTGTAGAAAGTCATGGTCACAAATCTTATGCGTTTCACGACATCAAGCACATTGTGTAGCCTTATCTCGATTATTTACTAGCTCATTCATTACGTAGAGCCGACCATCTCATTCACTTACGAGCAATTTTCATGAGATGTAGTCATTATCGGATTAGGCTAAATCTGCACAAGTGCATTTTCTGTATAGAAACAGGTCGGTTACTAGGATTTGTTGTATCCAAAGCCGGCATTCACGTCAATCCTTCGAAGGTCGAAGCCATCATCAAGTTACCACCTCCTTCGACACTTCGCCTACTCCAGAATTTGCAAGGGAAAGCAAACTTTGTACGTTGTTTCATTCCTAACTATGCCGAGATTACAAAAGGTTTCACCCGGTTGCTGAAACAGAACACACCATTACTTTGGGATGAGATAGCTGACAAATCTTTTGATGCAATTAAACATGTGTTGACCCATGCGCCGTTATTACATCCTCCCAACTACAACCATGATTACTTCTTGTACCTCGCTGCTTCCGTTTCGACCATTGGGATGGTTTTAGTTCAACAGTATGAATTCAAAAGTGAACATGTGATCTATTATCTTAGTCGGACTCTAAATCCCACTGAGTTAAAATATTTACATGTGGAGAAACTGGCCTTAGCTGCAGTCCAAGCTATTCAGTGATTTCATCATTACATTTTGTTACGCAAAACCACCGTCATTTCTGACAGTAACGCTATGCAATACATTTTGACTAAACAATTGCTAGGGGGCAAGTATTCCAAATGGATCGTCATCCTACAGGAATTTGACTTGGAATTTGAGAAGGCCAAGTCAAAGAAGTCTTTGGTTTTTGTGGAATTAATGTGTGACTTCCCTCGTGGTGATACCGAGCATGTGGCGGAAGAACCCATTGCGGATGAATCCTTGTTTCTTATCAGCACTATTGATCCATGGTACATAGATATCATTGTCTATCTCCAGACCCAATCTTTTCGGCCAGACATTTCATGATCTCAGTGCTGGAAAATATGATTCCAATCCCAACCTTACACAATTATTGGAGATACTCTTTATCGTCATGGGGTGGATTCTGTTTTCTGTCATTGTCTTACTCATGATGAGGCTGACAAGGTTCTTAATAACTGCCACTTTGGAGCGTGTGGCGATCATATGTCTGGGAATGCCACAACCCAAAAGATTTTATGCGCTGGCTATTTCTGGTCGTCCTTATTCAAAGATTGTACTACCGCCGTCCAGAAATGGCACAACTGCCAAATATTTGATTGTAAGATGTGCACTCCTCCTGCTGCTCTCCACCCTATCATTACTGTTGGTCCATTCGCAAAATGGGGTATCAATTTTATTACATGTAACCCTCACTCGGCCGGGGGGCATGTGTATATCATCCTTGCGGTAGATTATTTTACCAAGTGGGCCGAGGCGATGCCTACATTTTTGGCACATTACAAAACTGCTACGATTTTCATTTTCAACCATATAATTGCTAGGTTTGGTGTTCCCCAAGTGATTATCACTAACCATTGGAGTCATTTTTGAAACATCATGATGATTGAACTTACAGATCAGCTTGGCCTACCTCACGATAGTTCCACTCCATATTACCCACAGGAAAATGGTTTGGTTGAAGTAGACAACAAAGTTCTAGTCACCATGATCCAACGAGTCATTGGGATTCATCGGTCGAATTGGCACTACATGTTATTTTTAGCGCTTTGGGTGTAGCGAACCTCAGGCAAAACATCAATAGGTTTTACTCCCTTTCAACTGGTCTATGGTTTAGAGGCAGTATTGCCCATTGAATGCAAAATACTGTCATTACAAATTGTCGTGCAATTATTTCCAGCCACTTTCGAAGAGGAAAAACGTTTATTATAGTTAGCCCAATTAGATGAGAATCGACGTAATGCTGCATTAGCTATCGAAACTCATGCCATAAGGATTAAAGCTCAGTATAATTGGAATGTTACACCCTGCAATTTTTCGGAAGGAGACCTAGTCTTACTTTACAATCAAGCAAATGATAAGCTAGGGGCTGGAAAATTTGTACCCATCTGGCATGGTCCATATATTGTCAAGCGAAAGCTGGCAAAAGGGGCCTATGAACTAGAGTATTTTGACAGTGTCTCTTTAGGTAAACCTAGGAATGGGCTTTATCTAAAGCGATATTATGCTTAAAAGATTAGTGTGGAGATTTCTTAGATTAGTTTTATTTCTAAGTTTGGTGTGTTCTTAGATTAAAGATGCGTGCTTTACTTTAGAGAATGTTTTTCATTATTATTCCTACTTATCTTGATTTTACTCTTGATATTGCAGATGTCAACGCCTCTCCAAACGTACATCGGTTTCGCTGATGGCACTTTTCGTAGTACACAGAACATCTCTTCCGCAGCCTGGGTTATCTATTCACCCTCTGACGAGTTAGTATCTATGCACGGGATAAGCCTCGGTCACACAGCAAACAACATTGCAGAATACTGTGCAGTGATTGAATTATTATCTAAATCCATCTCATTTGGAATTCAAAGTTTGATTGTTAATTTAGATTCAAAACTCGTTGTATTACAGCTTAATCGAGTTTACGCCATTAGAAATCTAGTATTATTACGATTATTTTTGAGAGTCCGTCTTTTGGAGCGAGAATTTGATTACATAGAATATCAACACATTTAAATACATTAGCAGATGTAGTTGCTTCTCGAATGTCAAATAGACATTTGCATTAAATCAAACAGTAAATTTAAAAACATCTCATAAATATGTTTTGCAAGATAACCATAATAATAGTATAGCATAGCATAAGAATGTGTCAAAATATACATTGTCCTCAATCATAGGTTGAAAAACACCTTATGATCGGCAAAAATGATAGTATCAATAATCCAAAAAATGTGTCTACAAGGCAATCATCCTATCACTGGTGATGATCCCGATAAGACACCACTGCTCGGGCCACTCAACAAAGGAACCTCCTAAAAGATCCTTGAACCCCAATCACATAGTGTTGAAGCCGAAGAGGAATGTCATCTATGCTGTTCTCCAGAATATCTGCGGTCAAGTGCTCTGGATGGCTCTCCAACTCAGCTAAGGTATCTGCTGATTGGTCCCATGGGGCCGGTGCTGCAGCAGCTGGTTGTCTTCGATCATAGGGCTGGAGAGTAGCTGGTCGCCGTGGACCCACATCTGCATTTTAAAACTTTTTCTATTAGTTTTGCAACGATTTTAAAATTAATTATATATATATATATATATATATATATATATATTATATATATAATATATATATTATATATATATATAATTAAAATGTTGAAAACAATTTTACCTCGATCATCCCATTGCTATCCTGGTGGAAGAGCCATGTCGGGATCGCCATGATAATCCATCCCAGCGTATGGAAAATCCTGCATAATAAAGAGTTTGTTCTCCAACCAACAAAAATGCTCTGGTGTGAATCGAACAACCTCGGTACCCTCCTTAGGATGGCGAGCCATAACTGAAACCCATCGCATAACCTGAGGATCTTGGGGAAGTCTAGCCTCAATAGTGAGTTGCGGTGGAACGAGCATAGGTACCCACTCTAGGGCAAAGATGACAACTAAATAACCATATCCGTAGTTCTTTAGCTGCCCATTCTTCGCCCTAGTCAATTGGCCCTTAACATTGGCCAATACAGCATTGCACCAGTTGAAGATGGTGCCTCGGAAGCAGTCTACTGCCAAGCGCATCTGGGAACTTGTAGCTAGATGCAATGTTGCTCTCCCATAGAGTCTGGTAATAGTAAAGGTGATTACCTTCAGTTCAGGACAAGAGATGGTTTTAACATCTATCCATTTGTCCGGAGTCTGGTCATTACAGAACTCTAGTCGGAGACTAGCGACAGATTGGCCACCTAGCCTAGATCCGAATAGAGATAATTGCTCACCTCTCTTGGGCAAGCCAGTCAAAAAGTATATGTCATATGACTCGATTTCGAGCCGGTTGCCACCAATAATGAAGCATTGGTCCTGTATGCTCTACCTCTTCACCAGCCATTGCAGAAAGTCTACTTGTGCCATCATGCCAGGTATGGTCCAAAATTTGAACAGCCTACATGCTCTCAATGCCTGTAACGAAGGTGGATGGAGTAATGCAGCTTGATCCACATCCTCGCGCTCTCTTTCCCACCAAACAAGCATCTTGTGTACCTACATTGCAAAATAGGTGGATTAGAATTTTCATTTCAAAATTCTATGGGGCAAAAATGGAGAAACTAGGGTTCAAAATCCACATTCCATGGGGTCCACACCCATCCCTTTAGAGACAATGCATAGGTGTGCACTTCTCCTTAAGGCTAGGTGCGGCACCCCGACTTTTCTATGTGCACAGGAAAATGGGGGTGCACAGGGGCCACATGTCACCCCTGCGCAACTACCGTGGGGGATTTTTTTCCCTAATTCTCCTCTAAAAATCGATTTCTAGACCCTAAAACAAAATTTCAAATGGATGAAATGCAAGTCAGGGACAATGTGGATTACCTGGAGAAGACAGTTCTCGATTCCGGCGGTCGGATTTTTCACAATCTCCACAGGAAGTTTTCTACCAAAAGCTCTTACTTTTTACTCCAAAGGAAAACGGTAAAAGTGAACTTGTAAAATCCCTTTTTATAAGATTTTTTGAATAAATAAATTAAATTTATTTATTTTTTACTTTGAAAAGGTCATTTTTGGTGCATTTTTATTATTTTTAAACATATATGAGTAATGTTTGTAGTTTTTGTGCAGAATATTGGGTATTCAGGTGAAATTGGTTATTTTCAACAAAAAACACATAGGAGTCCTCTTTAAGCTCATTTCTGACTTGTAAAATATGAAAAGATTGTCAAGTTTTTATTTTTAGACTCGTTAAAACGGAATTAAAAAGATGATCCTTTTATAGCTCTTTTCCGACCGTATAAACATGAAAAGATTGCCAGACTTTTGTCGTTTCAAGTTTGATATTGGTAATAAAACAATGTGTTTTCGATCGATTTTCTACTTTTTCAGATTGAAGGCACTAATTATGAAAAGTACTCCTTGATCGTAATGATCAAGCGGTTCTCTCAAGTATTATTTTATACTTTTTCGGGCTTGGGAGACACAAATTTATGAAAAAGGACAACCATGGAGTTTTCTTAAGTTTTTCTTTTGACTCCCTAAAATTGAAAAACGCTGAGTTTCTCCTATACTGGACTCGTTAAAATTCCACAGTAAAGGACCTGTTCAATTACAAATAGGAACGAACCACTCTTTCTTAGGGTTCGGATCTAAACTAAGTTGGACTCATCTGAAGGATGAGCTTATAACCAAGCAAATGTTATCCTCCTCAAGCTTGTCAAAAATAAAGAGGCACTTTCCAGAAATGGTGGGGGAAAAGAGAGAAAAATGAACCTGTTTGTCATACTTTATGTTTGAAAAAATTTCCATCACTCTTGAACACGACACTTTTATTCACCTGGGTTGGGAAATCCTTTACCTAACAGTTAATCAAGCCACATTGAAAGTCTTCAGCCAGTTTCCAGGTATTAACTTTGGGTCAACTGTCACTAAGCCATCTGCAGTGTCGTTATGTGTTCAAGACGTCTATACAAATAAACCATTCACCTGCAAAATATTTGCCATCCATCATTGACCATCCCCGAGTTAGTTCTCGACAAATATATTTCTTCATACTTGATCTATGATTTTGTGTTATGGGCTTGTCTATGACGGATCACTTTCTATCGACTCCAACTCATTATCTAGAAATCATCAGTACCTTGGAATCTGCATGCCTTAAGTACAGGTTTCTTGCCTTTGATGACAGGTTGCATCATTGACCTTCGATCAAAGGATTCTATGACGTGTTTGACATCGACTCATTCATTCACATTTCATGGATTGTAGTGAGTAATTTGAGAGCCACTAACATTACTGGTGGTTCCTCTCACACTTGTTAATAGTTTACATCATTGACTAGTAATCAAGTGGTTTCTACCATGTTTGACTTCAACACATTCATTCACACGGATGGAATCGTACCAGTTCGGTAAGTAGAAATGAAGACCCTGGATCTAGTTTCCACCATCCAGGCTGCGAGGAATTTTGTTATCATTATATAATGGACTACTCATAAACAGATGGTTGTGCCCATATTGTGTCCATATGTTCCTACATATATTGTAATACAAAATCATTCCTGTACCATAGCAGTTTTAGATAGTTCGTAGTTAGTTTTGATCTGAGCATGGGAATGCGTACCTTAGCGATGATATTTTCACATATATATATTTTGTGTTGAATGTTTTTACAGGTTCTGACCTGAGTATCCACAGGAAGATCCTTGAAATGATAAAGTCCTTCACTCTTCTTAGATGATCAAAAAACCATCCTCATCTACTATAGACTTCGCACTTTAGGGGGCAATCTGTTACACAAACAATTGTCACCATGACCTTGTACAGTTTGTGTGAGTCCATAAACACTCATACAGACCTCCTTTACAAGTTTTAAGCCTCAGCTCTTCATGTCAAGCCTTGAAAATGGGAGAAATACCTCAAAAATATCTCAAATCCGGGTTTCATACTTTCTCCTATTATTGCCTACGGTGCCACACCCAATGGTCATGTTTCCTGTGAACCTGACTACTCTGTCTATTGAGTAATGGGTGAGAACCCCTGTAAAAGTTAAAAAGGCATGAGTTCACTCTTAAAAACTCATCTTGGATCACTTCTAGACACTTCTAGAAGGAATATTGTGCTGGCAAGTCCGCTCCACCTTGGTTCATCCATTCCATAACTAAGGGAGCTAACTCCATGATATGAGGTGCTTATCCCATTGAAGGAGGAACTTATCCCTTCAATGGTGGACCTGCAACTTCCTCCATTTTCACTATAAATTCATGCATTGGGCTAGTTGTAGGGGGGGTTGAAAGCTAAATATTCTTGAGGGAAAATGCTGCTGAAAACTAGACTTCCCTTTTGAGCTTGTGAGAGGAGAGATCAAATACCTTTCATGTCATTTGGGAAGTGAGTGAGGCTTGTCAAAGTAGAGGAGACTCTTGCTGGACCTTGGAAAGAGCTTGTGCAACATCAAGGCAAAGGTTGTAAGGTTCTTTTATTCGTAAAGTTAATACAATCAAGTTTGTTTTTCTTAATGAACTGTCTCTAATGGTTTATTTTATGAGCTCCTTGATCTTCATAATGAACATGTTTTATTATGCGCAGGTATGCTTTGATGTGTTCTTATTTGTGTATGTAGGTTATTAAAAGGAGAACTGCTTGAAGCTGTTGGGATAAAACTGCCATGAACAAGCATTGGACTGAGGTAGGGTCTGTTACAGCTCTTAATATTCATTTATGAATTGAAACATGTTTAGAGAAAAGTAGATTTGCTTGTGCTCTTTTTTGCTAGATATCATTCGATATGAGGGAGATCGGTATTGTCCATAAGAACGATTTATCCAACCAATAGCCACTCTGGAGGCCATGCCACCATTACATCTAAGCTTGCATCATCCGTTGGAATGAACGGAAGCTTCACCTCTATTTAGGCTGGATCCTTTCGCACCTAGATATATAGATTATGCATATCCGCCTTGAATTCGGTCACGCTTTGCAAACTATTATATATGGTCAAGGATAAGCATGGCTTGTGATTGATCCATGTGTGGATGTTTATCTTTGTGAACACCCAAAGCACCTTTATCTCATGAACCCTTGTCACGTCTTTTTTTGCCCAGAGCGAGGTGTACCTCACAGCTTCCGGTAGGTTCCTCTCAATGGTGGGAAAATGGTTGTCCTCCGACAGCTCCCCTACAACCAAAAGGATGGATAAGAGAAATTATGAGTAATGCAAGGTCTTAACCTGCTCCTGGGCCTCCCTAAAATTTGTCAAAAATTCATCGCAGAGAAATTGTGCCCATTTGAACTGGACCACCTTTGATAACTACTCTGCCAATGCAATTACAGATCTTGGCACCTCATTTGCACAGCATTTCCTCATGATCTTGCTGACTAGTAGCTGGGTGGAAACACGGACCCCTTTGTCCTTGATGCTTTCTATTACATACCCTCGCTTCCTCTTCTCCAGCTTATATTTGGCCTTCATAGCGTCTGCAGGGCCTAAGTCGTTGCTCTTTCCCACTATGGCCACGGGATTTTTTCCTTTGATGGGCAGCTGAGAAATCAAGTGAATTAAGTTGGCCATGATGGGAATCAGCTCGTCCACCCAAAGATATCGATCATGTACTAGGCACAATAGCTGCCGATGACAAAAATTGTAATGGGCGCATGGTGGTAGTGGGGTATCCACTGTAGATGGAGTAACCCAGCCTTCTCCACACCGCGTTACCATTTCTGCTGCAATAATTTCTTAGCAGCCAACTGTGGGAACTTCTCGCTGTTTGCAAGGTCTCGGTCTTCAAATTTTATATTCGGTACTTGTCCCAATGGTGGACTGTCAAACCTTATTTCATCTGGAAGAAGCGGGGTTTGGAGGGCACTCTTCATGGCCTCCAGGTCCTTTGGTATTTTAGCTATCCCTTTCCACAAGGGCATGTAGGGTGGTAACTTAATCGTCAAAGGTACTTGCGAAAGATTTTCCACCTCATCATCCTGTGCTTCAATTTGAGTAATAAGGGCTTGCAAATGTTACTCCTCCTTGGTTCCAACAATGACAACTTTGCCCTTCTCTACCATTAACAATTTACTGAATCATGGGTTTCGTGGTGATGCCTGAACTGGCCCCATTATCAGCCTGTCTTTTTGTGGTCGCGGTGTGCATGGTGACTTTGGAACCTCTAGTGTAGCTGTTGCCTCTCTAGGCTCGTCCTGGGTCACACGGGGCTCTAGGGTAATCTCAACAAATCTCACTCTGGTTCTTGTAGTCGTCATCATTTCTATACTGGATCTGCTTGGTCACGTACTCATGGGTGGCAACTCAACTTGGTGCTCAATGCTTGGTACTGACGTAGATATTAAACAACCAAGTGTTGCCTAGAAGCTATCTGAAGGGTTTTTATGGTCACGTTTGGATTTGAATTCGACCACTCCCTCCACTTCTGGGTCATTACTACCTCTCTCGCAGCAGATCATCCTGAATCAAGCTCTTAATTTCTATCTTAATGGCCCACCACCCGCTCATTTCTGCCTTAAAGTGGACCTCTTGTCATGAACACTGACATCAATAGTCACCTTCTAGCCTACCCACGTAGCAGCGCAACCCCTTGTGCATGACCGTGACCCTCATGGCATACTGGCCCTGCATGGAACGTCCTTCCCACACAGCTCTCCTACAGATTTGTTTATAGTCCAACGCCCTATTTCAACTACTTGGAGTGCTGAGACTATGCTTCCTATAGATAGTCATGTGGTCGCACCCCTGGTGCGAGGACTTAATTTTCCTGCTAGCCCGAGCCTCGGGCACCCTTCAAATACTCTTACGCTTGTTAGTGCTTCGAGTTATTATTTTCATGGTACGTGCCCCTATTTAGTAGAGTGCAGTCGCAACCATGGTAGCAGGGTCACAACTTCTAATGTAGTAGTAGGGCTAGCTAGCATTGGTCCCAGCATGTTGTGTTTCTCGCAGCTCGCTTGCATGACTTTGGTTTCCAGTTCACTGATTTCTTCATCCAATATCATGCTTTTCTTCCTCAGCTAGGCCCAATATTCATCAAGTTTGTGAAGCTTCAAGCTCCCTTGCCAAATGGCTTCTCGTAACTGCCTAATTCTTGTACCTAGATCCTCGTGTCCTATCCCAACTGCGAGAGTTGTGGTCTCACAATTCTCCTTCGCTTTCCTGGTTTCATTTCTTCTCGTCGGTGTTGGGGTCTTTTCCATGCTTCAATTTTTTCTTATGGCCCTATAGCCCCATCGGACTGTTGGTACACATAGGTCCCAACTAGTTTGTCCCATCTGGTAAACTTTATTCATGATTCCACATAACTTTGCAAAGGCTCTGACACAGAATTTATGTGGCCTGCGTTGCATTCCCTGTGTCAAGTTCTGATTTTCGCTCCTTCATCTGGAGTATGATTGCTCAGCACACATTTCCACTGATTGAAGACTGCTTCATCATGTCCACCCATCTCGCATTCAACACTAGGGAGGTCCATAATGTAAGTGCATTCGTCTTCTACATTCATGCCAGTTCTGCATAGTCTTCTGATGTGTATGCCCCGATCATGTGAGTGTCACATGAATTGCACATTCTAGCACATCGTATTGCTGCTATTCTGGTACTGCACTTTCAAATTTGTCTAAGGATTCATCCACTCTTGTTACCCCATCATTTGTTTGTAGTTCCCTTGCTTCATTCATCATGTGCCATAGTGATCTAATCATCATGTTGCAATTCAACATTGTTACTTCGTGCAACTGGTTCTTCCAGTGTTCTATTTCTTCATCTAAATTCGAAGTACAAGAACTGTCGTGCTCCCATGAGATTCTCCCATCTGCTATCGATTTTACCCAATCTTGGTCTTGTGATGTTATCTGGTAAATGCAGTCTAGCTCATCATCATTGTCATCATTGCGCATGGGTTTAGTGTAGTGCTCTCCTTAAGCTGGGTTTGGTGGAAGTATTACACGTAGAGACTTTTTCTCGAATATCATATTCTTCTTCTTCAAGTTGATGACTCCATTCATATCAGTGGCCCAGTCTATTCCTAGCAATGCCAAGTAAGGGTTGCTGTCGTCCACAATCTCTATCACTTCGAAGTCTATTTGTGAGCTCACGCCTTCGATATCCATTGTTGCCCCTTGCAACCTCCCCATTGGTAGAATCTTCTATTGGTTTGCCATTTGCAATTAAATCAGGGACCACTACAACGTGGGTCTGCCCATGCATTCCCATGTCTACTTCAATAACACATTCGTGTCTATACCCAATTCTAGGATTACCTGATCCATTTCATACTCGCCAATTTGTGCCATCAATCTCATTTCCCTCTCAGTGCGTAATGCATGCTTTCCCAGTTTCTGGACTATGTGCGGCTCGCCAGACCCTGTGCACCTAGTGATCAGCTCTTGTATTCCTTTAAATGCCTTATTATCATGCAGCAATGTCATGCATGTCTCTAGAAAGGTAGTAAGCATGGAATGATATATTCCCAGCTTTGGTTGATTCTTACTACCTGAAGTAGAGGCCTCCATGAAGCTCTTCTTAGCTTCCATAAATGTCTCCTTTGCGCGTTCCAAGCTAAACTGAGGTTCCTTTGGAGGAGCCTTGCAAACCCATGTTTCTTCCTCAAGTTGCTTCCCCTTATCTTCCCCTATGGCTTCACCGCTTCTGAACACCATGTTGATGTTGGGGTCTTCTTCGCATGGTTCAGACCTCATCATTTGGATATTCTAAGTTGGAGTAGGCTGTAGTACTCCTTTCTCGCACATCTATGTGATCAATATAAACTACTACTTCATGATTGAATTGAGCATAGTATGAAGAAGATAGTCTCATCAGATTGGTACAATTGAAAGCGTAGTGCCCTGGTTCTCTGTCATTATAATAGATTAACTGTCCATGGCCTTTTCCTAGCCCCATTCCTCCTCATCCTTGACCTCACTCTTGAAATATAGCACATACCATCCCCACGACTGGGTCAAGGCCTCACATTTCCATATGAATTCTATATGCTGGGGTCCACTCCATCATTAACTCATAGTTGTGGCAAGTACGCTCATCGTGGCCCACCGATCTACAAATTTAAAAGAAGCTACTGGGGATTCTGTGTATATCTCTGCAGCAAATAACAGCTGTTCATCATGTGCTTTCCTCCCACCTGATAGATCATGCACCAGAGCATGGGTGCCACACTTGGCCCTGCTTATGCCTTTGGTCTCAATGACATTAGTCCCCATCCTGCCAAGTAGTTCGCGAGTACTAGACAGTGATCCTTATCGTTTCCCTAGGCTTTACATTTTAGGCACCACACTTCTTCACTCTCCTCTGGATGTGAAACCCTATCCTACTTCAAACTCTGCATCTCCAAGCATAGATTTTATAGTTGCACATGGATTTGTTGGACTCCCAACCCTAGGTCCTATATAATTGTTTCATGCAACCTCACCGCCATTTCCAACGCTTTGGCCTTGGTTGAAAGCTTCTGTTGTGACAACAACGTCCTCAGGTGTGGTGTCAAAGATGCCACAAACCACACACAGTGTTGTGCATTCATTAGCATCATATTGGCCTCGTTGATCGTACTCTTTAGTCTTTGATCTAGATCCCAAGGGGTCTCACCTGGAAGCATCACAATCTCTTTAAATCTGATGATTGAATGTGTTTTTGATTTCAACTGGCTAAATTCTCTAGTTAGCACATTCTGGATCTTCGCTCTCCCTACATTTGGGTGATCATTCGAGTGCTTGATATACCATATCAGCATGCAATCCTAGAGTGCGTGATCTGGCGGCATGCTCACCAAGGTGGCCTTCTTAATTTTGTCATCCATGACTCCTTGTGCTTCCCATACTTCTCCTACCGCAAACCAGAACTGGTCCAGATCCTCATCCCCTACTCTGGATACGGGTAGTTTGATCGTGCTCACCATGCTGAACTGTGGGAGTGGTGGGGTTTGGGGTGGGTGAAGGTGGAGGTGAAATAGGTGAAACAGATGAAGGCATAAGTGGAGGTGATAACTGTGGAATGTGCTACCTTATCAAATTGGAGGTGTGCTCTTCCTTGCTCACTCATGGAGGTTAAATTAAAAGACTGTTTCCTAACCCTTCGATCCCTTTGTAGATCTTTCCGCTCCATGTCCTTGCAATCATTAATGTATTCGCATAACCTACTTTTCACATAACAATATCTTAATCTAGGTATTTAGAGATTTGATGTACCTACCTCACGGTCCCTTGAGAAAACAACGTTCTGCTTCACTATAGCTCACGATTGTGTCTATTGCAAACTCAGTTATAAACCCCCTATTATTCGGTTGAGCCAATGCCCCATGGTCTGCGTGTTCTTATCCTCTGATGCCTCTAGTCTGAACACTAATTCCAGAGTCCACACTATCGGTTGATCGAACTTGTACCTTCCCTGGTTGTCAGCTAACCTCGTGATCCAATCATACAACTCTAAAGAGAAGGATGCGAAGAAGATATCATGGATTTCCATATATACGCAGTGATCTAGCCACCTCTTCTCAGATATTTGCGAAGTTCTGTTTTCCTGTGTCACAAACTCGTGAAGCTCTTCATCCAAGTAATCTTCAATTTCCTTCTTTGTAGGGTTCTAGTGTTCCTGTTATCACTCAAAAATTTCTCGAGGTTAAAGAAATAGATTTCTGAGGTAACCACAAACTAATCTTTTAGGCTTAGGTTCTAGCCAACTTAAGTCCAGAGAGGGCTGTCTCTTTAGAACTTAACTTTGTTTTTGATGGGATTTTATGCTAGTTCTTAGTGCTTGTGGGATTTTGATTTTGAAATTGAAGTTGGGTGGTAAAATTCTCAGAACAGATGGACAAAGCAAGGTTTTCAGGCCATTGGGATATGGAATCAATCAAAGGATGGCTTAACTGTATCAGATCAATCACTAAAGGAAGAGTTCACAGGGTAGGCTAGCAAAGCAAAAGGAAAATCTTTAGGTTCAAATGGATGAGGTAGTCCTAACTAGGGTAAAATGTCAATAAAGAATCCTTAAACTAGGATTAATATGAAGAGCAGAAGGAGATCAATAGCAAAGGGCAACTAGGAATCCTTTACTATGGACCTAGGGGGGGAACTACGGAAGTAAGGGAGCAATTAAGAATTCCCAAAACAAGATAGTTTAGCAGAAAACATAGAGAAAGTGTACAATCAAGACAGAGAGCATTAAAGCTAATTCTGAAATATCTTCCTTGATTATCATTCAGATTTCATAAAGACACATGTGAATATTTATAAACATGAAGAGAAAATAGTAATAAACATGAAGAGGTAATACTTATTTGATTTCCACAGTGCACAAGAATCCTATGAAATGTCTTTAACTTTATTCCATGATCCAACAAAACAATCCAGTCTTGATTACAATAGCTCCTTAACTTGAGAAGAAAATGTCTATAGAAATGTCTTTGAATCCACCCAAAATACTTCTAAACTGAAATATCTTGAAAAAATATCAAGATTGACTTTACAAATATCTTAAAGTATTTTACATTAATAGAACTTAAATATAGGACATTCAAAACTAATGAATCTCTTTGGCACTATATTTTATGGATTTATAGTGACAAAGAAGAGAAAGTCGAATTTGATAGCAACTCTTAATTGATGATGACGCATCCCAGTCGCTAACTACATCCTTTCTTTGTGCATTCTGCTCCAACAATTCTAGAAGATTAGGGTCCATTGATACCTTTGTATATATCAATCCGTGATAGATATGTAAAAAGTGAAAGAGGTTATTGTAGATAAGTTTGTTTTTGAGATAAAACTCTCTCATTTTCCCAAAATTCAACACCCGCTATTCACAATATTCTCTACAAAAAAGATGCCGAAAAGAGCATTTTACATAGTCTGAAAAATAGGCTATGAAGGCATGAACTTATATCACTTTTTGTAATACTTGTTTAAAACATGATATATGTATTTGTCGATTGGCCTGTTAGGAACAAAAACCTCCTCCATTTTCTCAAAACACTTCTTATATTGCACACAATAGTTTCTGGAAAACTATGACTTAAACAGAAAATTTCTAAAGAATGTACCATTTCCACTCTGATTTCATCTTTTAACCTTAAATTTATTTTCATTGTTTTTCACATTTAATTTGGATAAATGTCATTTTTTCTAGTGAAATTTTTTTCATCCCTGTTTAACCCTCACTGCCTCCATGTTTACTTTTACTGTTTACTTTTACCACTCTGTTTTTTCATCTATCTTCACTTTGACATGAATTTGTATGCTTTGTAACTATCTTCGCTGCTGTTTGTCTTCATGTTAGTTGCTTTACTTGAATTGGTCTTCAATCTGATACTCTTTAACCGTGATACACTTTGAGTAATCTTTACTATGTCCTTTTGCCTTCAATGTATATTTCAGGTTTTTACTGTTTATTTCAACAGTAAATCATTTAATTTCATGTTTCCTCTACTTGTCTTTTAACTGTATGTTTTATTTCCATTTCTGTTTGAATATATTTGATAAAAATCTTGGAGTAAATATGTCTTATGACTAGCATTAAGACTGTTTATCCAAGGCTAGTCTTTTAATCGCCTATAAAACAAAACAAACTATTAGCAAAATGTTGGGTTGACAGGGACAATCATTAATGGCTTTATCAAGCTTTATAGCTCTATGAAGTGAGTCCAAAGTGTTTTCAAGAGGTGAACCATGTTTGAATTGGTTATTAGAGGCTTTTTGTGACATAGAAGGGTTACACAAGGTTTTACCACACAAATAGGCCAAAACGAGCAATACTGGGGTTTTCGTGTTTAAACGGGTAAACGCTTGATTTGTTTGAATTTTGGCGCAAAGTGAATAGTAGATAGTTTGTCGTGTAGTGAGAGGCCATATGTAGTTTTCTTCACACCTCTTTCGAGCTGGAGTGGTTTCGGAGGGAGGTCGCCTGATGCCATTCATCGAGCGCCACATAGTGGCAGGGCCAAATGGGAAACTATCCATATTAAGTGGGTAAAGGTCGGCCTTCAAAGGCCACCTGATATGATCATTAACCATCAAATCAAATGTTGCCTAATCGTATGGTGATTGGGGTGGACTTTTGACATGATGTTTAATGGAGGGGCCCAACAGAGGTTTAAGAGTGGCAAGATTAAGTTAATCAATGGATTATCGTCGATTAAGGGTGTCGGGGATGATTCCATTGGCAGAGGGTTGTGGTAATTAATTAATGTTGATTGACTAATTAACCCATTAATCATGTTATGATATTAATACAGTTCATGTTTCAAACTTTAGGGGCAGGGTATTAATATAAGGGCTTTGTTTTATAACTATATACGTGAAGGGTTTTATTACTTTTTGGGAATTAATACATACATGAATTTTAGAAATTATGGAAACAAAAAGAACTAAAGTGTAATGTATTCATTTACTTGTTATTGTCATAACACATTATACTTAGGCTTGAAGAGTTTTCGGGTTTTTTGAAGAAAAGGAGTTTTTCTATGAGGGGATGATCACTTTTTCTAAGGTTTTATCTGTAGAAAGGGGTTTATTAGGGGAATGGGGAATATGAGTGAATTTGAAGGGGTGAATGTTCATGAGGGGAATTTTAGGACCTATAAATCATTGAGCCAAGGGTCCGGTCCCTCCAGAGGTTACAGAAATGCTCTAAGCCCCTTTGACTTAAGATTTTGGGTACTTAAGAATTTTTATTGGAAATGAGTTAAATGAAAAATGTAATGAGTGAGGGAAGTTAATCATTTGAGTTTGTGAAATTGATATATGCCCAATTTTCATCCATACTTAGAACATTGATGATGAAGATTGATTAATATGCTTTTATCTAACAATCATCACAATTCTGCAACCATTCTTCTACTTACCCACCTACTCATCCTACCATTTTTTTCTTCTCTTTATTAGGGTGCACTTAAGCTAGCAAACCCTTATCAAAATATTTTCCTTTTTCTTTAAAATAGTAAACTAACTAAATCTAACCTTATTACATCCAAGGGCTCATATTAAACAATTGAGCTCCTTTTATTCATTCTACTTAATCTACTTATCTGCCAAGATTACACTTTTTGGCCGGATTTTATTCTCTATCTATGGACATGAAATTGAAAACATGAAATAGCCAAGCTTAAACATTTTAACTATCATGGATTGTGCCAAAGATTACAAGCTACACATAATCATTTATTTTGTACAAAAAGTAAATAGTAGTGGCATTTTGACTTGCACACTTTCATGGTCTTTTCTTTCTTGGGGTTCATATTTTTCATCTTTTTTGACCTTTTTTATTCTTTTTTGTCCTTTGATTTTTCTTTTAGAACATACTGCCTTAACATTTTTTAATTTTTTGAATATGGAAAAAATTTACAGAAAACAAAGGTATGTACATATTATAGGTTTAAGCTCAACCATTCAAAAATTATGACACCTATTGGTATACGAACCTAAGAGTGGCTTCACTTTGGGAAGGATTTTCCTTCTGAAATGTCAAGAACATCGTCGACTAGTAGCCTAATCCATTGGGCCAATCCCACTCATGTATATGCTCTGTTGTATAATCTTTGTGACTAAAACTTTTGAACTAAAAAATACACCCTTTTCTGCAAACTGAAATCTGATCTTCAAAGTTGTTGCTGAAAAATGAATTTATTCAAATTGAAATCCTACCTACTTACTCTAATCAACTTTCTAACTATTTGTTAGGTAAAATGAAACAGCCAATGCAACCACTCAAGCATTATGTACATTGATGGATTTTTCTGCTTGGGATTGTTTGTGATTAAAACTAAGGTTCTAAAACCAAATATAACCTTGTCAACCAATGAGAAGATAAGGAAATACTTGCTTTCCTTTGTAGGCTCTAAAAATTGCACAAAAGGATCTTCCAAAATATATACACTATTATTCAACTGGTTGAAGAAACCGCACACTTGTTCTGGATGGCTTCCATGCCATGAAACTAAAATATCATTTTTACCTTTAACACCTTACAAACTTTTAGATGAGCTTTGTGATGATACTTCTACTGCTTGAAATGTCTATCTGGTGAAACTATTATCATCTTAATTTTGAATCTCATAGTCTGTTAATGGAGAAAAATTTAGATTGCATCCATTATCCATCCTATCAACTATTGGATCATAAACAACTTGGAAGGATTGCTGCAACTTATTGTATATAGGTTTGAATGGAACTTCATATGTTTCTACAAGCTACTCATCCTTTACTTTATAGATGTTATACCACATTTCCTTTAAAAACTGAAATGATTCAAAAAAAGAGAAAAAGAAGCTTCACTTATTTCCAAATTTTCTGCACTTTCTTCTTCACTTTCATAGCTCATATGGATGAAATGATCACTGTTTTCAAGCTGCTGAAACTAAATTTCCTTATTCCCCGAACTAGTTTCTGATTGCTCTGTAAAGTTAGTTTTGATTTGAAGAACATAATTATCATCATATTGGTCATATTTAGGAAAATATAAAATAAGTGATGTCATCAAACATAAACATTAGATCAGTAGATTGCTTCTCCACATATTTCTCTATAACTCTATCTTCTCATCTATGGTAGTTGGAATTAGCAGGAATTTGTTCATGAATATGAACAATTTCTTTTTGTGAAATAAATGTGTCATGGTAATTTTGAGAAAAAAATTCATCTTTCATTGTGATCTTCTGCATCATTTCCTTTATTTTCTTCATCAAAATGTCAAATTTTTCCTCTTTTTTTACTTTTACCATTCCTCTTCTAATTTGTAGATTAACTTCTACATCTATTGAAATGTTCTACATCGATTCTAGTGTTGAGGGGTTTCTTTCTTTAGCTGAAATTCTATCTCTGGATCAAATTCTCTTGGGTAAGGCAAAAGATTTGAATCAGGGGGAGGTCTTATACTTGATGGCATTGAATAATAGGCTTGATTAAATCTATCTGAAAATTGTTGTATTGTTTCATCTAGCTATCTTCTTAACTTATTATATTCTTATATGATTACAAGAAGATTGACTTTGGTTATCCATCTATCAAAGAAAAATTTGACAAACTGTTAGAAATTTGAGATGCTTGCATTAAGTAAATTCTTGAACCAACTGTTTACTCTACTTTGCAAAGAAAGAGCAAAAAACCTGATAATAACATCATCTTCATCAATTTCAAATAAGTCTAGATAATTCTCAAAACCTTGAATATGTTTTTGAGCAGTGATACCATTCTCTCCATTAAACCTAGGGAGATGCTTGTAATAATTGTTAGGGAAAGAATGGAGTGTAGGAGGTAAGTTGAGTGGCTTATATCCATCAAGAACTTTATGAGGTACTAGAATATGTACAGGGATTGTATGATCAGTCTTGATTGTTTGATGCTCCTCAATTGGAAAATGATCTTCATAAGAGTTAGAAGACTGTTGTTCAAATGTGTAAGGAGACTTTATATATACAATTTTCAAAGGGAAATAATAAAAAATTAATCTAAAATATTCTCTAAAATACAATATACATTAAAAAAAATTATCAATGAGAAAGAACATAATGTCTTGGATAAAAATCCAGGTTAAAAGCCTGATCTTTTTCACATAGTTCTTTCAGGTTCATTCCTCCAGTGGAGTCTTCATTGTAGAATTGATTTTGGAGTCGTCAGGTGGATGATTTCAACCTTTATGTGTCTGATCACTATCCACCATCATAGATCAAATCTAAACCTGTAAAACAATTCTGAATAAAATGTTATTTCTCCCGAGTGGAGTCACCACTATGTTATCACTCAGAAATTTCTCAAGATTAAAGAAAGAGATTTCTGAGGTAACCAAAAACCAATATTTTAGGCTTAGGTTCTAGCCAACCTAAGTCCAGAGAGGGCTCTCTCTTTATAATTTAACTTTGTTTTTTATGGGATTTTAGGCTAGTTCTTAGTGCTCATGGGATTTTGATTTTGAAATTGAAGTTGGGTAATGGAATTCTGGGAGAAGATGGATAGAGCAAGGCTTTCAATCCATTGTGATATGGAGCTAATCAAAGGATGGCTTAACTAGATCAGATCAATGACTAAAGGAAGAATTCACAGGGCAAGCTAGCAAAGCAAAAGGAAAATATTTAGGTTCAAATGGATGAGGTAGTCCTAACTAGGGTAAAAGGGCAATGCAAAATTCTTAAACTGGGACCAAGATGAAGAGCAGAAGGAGATCAATAGTAAAGGGAAACTAAGAATGCTTTACTATGGACCTAGGGGGGGAAACTACAGAAGTAAGGGAGAAATTAAGAATTCCCAGATCAATATAGTTTAGCAAAAAACATAGAGAAAGTAAACAATCAAGACAAAGAGTATTAAAGCTAATTCTGAAATATCATTCCTTATTTACCATTCAGATTTAATAGAGACACTTGTGAATATCTATAAACATGAAGAGGAAATAGTAATAAACATGAAGAGATAATACGTATTTGATTTCCACTATGCACAAGAATCCTATGAAATGTCTTTAATTATATTCCATGATCCAGCAAGCCAATCTAGTCGTGATTATAATAGCTCCTTAACTTAAGAAGAAAATTTCTATAGAAATGTCTTTGAATCCACCCAAAATACTTCAAATGAAGAAGTATTTATTAAAATTCTAAGCTAAAATATCTTGAAAAAATATCAAGATTGGCTTTACAAATATCTCAAATTGTTTTACATTAGTAGAACTTAAATAAAGGACATTCAAAACTAATGAATCTATTTGGAATTATTTTTTATGGATTTATAGTGACAAATAAGAGAAACTGGAATTTGATAGCAACTCTTAATTGATGATGAGGCATCCGAGTCAATAAATGCATCCCTTCTTTGTGCATTCTACTCCAACAATTCTGCAAGATTAGGGTCCATGGATACCTTTTTATACCTCAATTCGTGATAGATATGTAAAAAGTGAAAGAGGTTAACATAGATAATTATGTTTTTGAGATAAACCTCTCTCTGTTTCCCAAAATTCAGCACCAACTATTCACAATATTCTTTGTAACAATATGTCAAAGAGAGGATTTTACATAGTCTAAAAAATAGGCTGTGAAGACATGCACTTATCTCACTTTTGGTAATACTTGTTTAAAAAGTGAGATAATTTTTTGTAGATTGGCCTGTTAGGAACACAAACCTCCTCCAAATTCTCAAAATACTTCTTGTATTGGACACAATAGTTTCTGCAAAACTATGACTTAAATAAGAAATTTCTGAAGAATATACCATTTCTACTCTAATTTCATCTTTTAACCTTAAATTTATTTTAATCGTTTTTCACTTTTACTTTGGATAAACTTCATTGTTTCGAGTAAGTTTTTTTTCATCTCTGTTTAACTCTTACTGCCTCCATGTTTACTTTTACCGCTCTGTTTTCCATCTATCTTCACTTTGACATGAATCTGTATGCTTTGTAATTATCTTCCTTGTTGTTTGTCTTCATGCTAGCTACTTTACTTGACTTGTTCTTCAATCTGATACTATTTAACCCTGATACACTTTAACTATTCTTTATTGTGTCCTTTTACCTTTACTGTATATTTTAGGCTTTCACTGTCTATTTCAATAGTAAATCATTTAGTTTCATCTTTCCTCTGCATGTTTTTTAATTGTATGTTTTATTTCCATCTCTATTTTAATAGACTTGATAACAATCTCGTATTAAACAGGTTTTATGATGAGTATTAAGACTCTTTATCCAAGGCTGCAGTCTTTTGATCACCTGTAAAAAAAACAAACTATTAGGAAAACATTGGGTTAACAGGGAGGGTCGTTAATGGCTTTATGGTGCTTTATAGGTCTACAGAGGGAGTCCAAAGTGATTTTGGGAGGTAAACCATATTTGAATTGGTTAGCAGAGGCTTTAGGTGGCACAAAAGGGTTACACAAGGTTTTACCACACGAACAGGTGAAAACGAGCAATACTGGGGTTTTCATGTTTAAACAGGTAAATGTTTTATTTCTTTGAATTTTTGCGCAAAGTGAATAGTAGACAGTTTATTGTGTAGCGGGTGGTGGTATGCCATTTTCTTCGTACCACTTTTGGGCTTCAGTGGTTTTGGAGGGAGGCTGCCCAATGCCATTCATCGAGTGCCACATAGTGGCAGGGCCAAAAGGGAAACCATCCATATCGGGCGGGTAAATGTCGGCCTTCAGAGGCCATCCGATATGATTGTTAACAGTCGGATCAAATGGGGCTTGATTAATTGGTGATCGGGGTGGAGTTTTGACATGAGGATTAATGGAGGGGCCTGATGGAGGTTTGAGAGTGGCGGGATTAAGTTAATCAATGGATTATGGCGGATTAAGGGTATCAGGGGCGATTCCATTGGTGGAGGGTTTTGCTTATTAATTAATCGTTGATCTACTAATTAACCCATGAATCATGCTATGATATTAATAAATTTTATGTTTCAAACTTTAGGAGCGGGGTATTAATATAAGGGTTATGTTTTATAACTATATATGGGAAGGGTTTTATTGTTTTTTGGGAATTAATACATATATGGATGTTAGAAATTAATATGGAAACAAAAAGTGCTAAAGTGTAATGTATTCATTTACTTGTTATTTTCATAACACATTATACGTAGGCTTGAATTGTTTTCAAGTTTTTTTAAGAAAAGGGGTTTTTCCATGGGGGGATGATCACTTTTTTCTAAGGTTTTTTATTTACAGAAAGGGGTTTATTAGGGGAATGTGGAATATGAGTGAATTTGAAGGGGGTGAATGTTCAAGAGGGGACTTTTAGGACCTATAACACATTGGGCTAAGGGTCCGGCCCCTCCAGAAGTCAAACAAATGCTCTGAGCCCCTTTGACTTAAGATTTTGCGTACTTATGACTTTTTGTTGGAAATTAGTTAAGTGAAAAATGTAGTGAGTGAGGGAAGTTAATTATTTTAGTTTCTGAACTTGATATATGCCCAATCTTCATCCATACTTAGAACTTTGGTGATGAAGGTTGATTAACATGCTTTTATCTAACAATGATCACAATTCTGCAACCATTCTTCTACTTACGCACCTACTCATCCTACCATTTTTTATTCTCTTTATTAGGGTGCACTTAAGTTGGCACACCCTTATCAAAACATTTTCCTTTTTCTTTACAATAGTAAACTAACTAAGTCTAACCTTATTACATCCAAGGGCTCATATTAAATAGTTGAGCTCCTTTTATTCATCCTACCTGATCTACTTATTTACCAAGATTAGATTGTTTGGCTAGATCTTATTCTCTATCTATGGACATGAAATTGGAAACATGAAAAAGCCAAGCTTAAACATTTTGACTATCATGGATTGTGGCAAAGATTACAAGCTGCACACAATCATTTATTTTGTACAAAAAGTAAATAGTAGTGGCATTTTGACTTGCACACTTTGATGGTCTTTTCTTTCTTACAGTTCATATTTTTCATCTTTTTGACCATTTTTATCCTTTTTGTCCTTTGATTTTTCTTTTAGGAAATACCCTATTTCAATTTTTTAATTTTTTGAATATGGAAAACATTTGGATAAAATAAAGGTATGTACATATTACAGGTTTAATCTCAGCCATTAAAAAATTATGACTCCTATTGTTATGGGAACCTAACAGTTCTGACATCAGACATCCCTTAGGCAGATCCTAGTCCCGACAATGGAACCATTTGTTGGCTTGATGGGTCTTGACACAGGTTCAGAAGTGTCTTAGCCAAAAAAATCCCAAAACTACCAGACCTTTCGGCAACAGTTCGAGGAGCGCGAACTGAGGTCTCACTCAAGGTAGTATGGGAGGGTGTGGGAACCAGTTTTCTGCACCCTAGGGATGTCTTGATGAGGTCTGGGAAGTTCGCGACCCAATCTTGCATGCTCGCATTGCCCCACGCAATCATCTAACCTTCGCGTAGTTTTGGTAGTGTTTTGTGTGGAGCATGATTCTTCAGAGGTCTTTGTTTTAGCTACATGTATACCCCAGGAAGTTTGTACACCCCTCCACACGGCGGGGTGCGGGGGGACTTGTCACCCCTACAAGGGTCCAGGGGGGTTGATCCCCCCCAGTTGGGGGGTCCGAGGGCCAACGGTCCCCTGGCGGGGGCTCGGGGGCAACACCCCCGAAGCTAAAAACAGATGTAAAATTGCCTTGTAAAAGTATAGTAATTTCTAGTCAATCTGGGCCACTCATTAGGCAGATGATTTGACGGTAGAACTTATGTTTATCTTAGGGTTTTTTTCCCTAGAAGGAAACCCCTCTCTTTGTATGAGGGCATTTTATTTGAGGATGTGTAATAGATGTGTATTTTGTGAGTGAGAAACAGAGAGGTGAGACTGTGAGAGAAAACTAAGGATATTAGAACAGATCTGTTGTAGGTTGTGTCTCTTCATTTTGTTGGATAATAGAAAGGAAGGGCTGGCTGTTTGAGCTAGACATAGCCAAGACTGGGTGAACCACGTATATCTGTGTCTCTCTTGTTTTATGCGTTTTCTATGTTTATATTTCTGGAATATTTTATGTGTTCCATTGCTCCGGAATATATATTTTTATAATAGGTAGAGAGTGCGAAGAGGTGTTGTCTAGATCGTTTACCCTTACTGTGTTATTATTATAGACTTGACTTAATTTTGTGGGCCCAGTAGTCTTAACAATCATTCACATTCATAAGAAGTGTGTGGAATCATATAATGTAAGGAGATGCATAAACATATAACATAAGCATAAACATATAGATCTACAAATATATGCACAATAATTTAGAATCAACTTAGATTTTATTAAACTTTTGTTCTGTTACAATCCCAACACTGCCATGCACACTCAACTACAGGGGTTTGCACAGACATTTGTAGACTCTACCAGGCCTCTATGCACTCAGTTTTAGAGCCTCTCTCTACTACTACGACCCAGGAGTCAGACTTATAGACTTAAAGCAAATATCACACTTAAAAACCCATATCACTTAAGATCAATACTAAAAATTTCCTTCTACACTTAGAGCCTCACTCTATTAATACATTCCCATGCTCTGCAGACCATGGGTTGGCCGACACATCCTATATTAAATTACAATATTTCTAGGGTGGAATACCCTAGATTCTCACGCTCCGTGCCCACATTTTGAGGGGTCTTTACATTACATTGACCCAAATCTAGGCTTTAAGCCCTAAAAATCCGTTATGGGGGGAACCGCTGCCCAACACAGGGGCTACTATGGAACAACCTACAAGCTACAAGACTGGTGTGGTCTTTCTTAATGAACCCTGGAGATTGAGATTAAGTATGGTATCCTTAGCCATTACATTAATGGTAGCCCCAAGATCATTAAAGGTGTGTGGTACAATGGTGCCATTGATGTGCATATATACTGTAGGGCTTCTAGGGTCTAAATACTTTGGGAAAATTACCTACCCCAATATTAAGTCAGACAACTGTCCAATGACATTAATGGTCGGGGTCTCTCTTTTTTGCCTCCCTGGATGTTTGAAAGTCTTCACTTTAATAATTTTTTTGTAAATAGGTACATCCTTAGTGGCTTGGAGAAGTGGAATTTTGACACAGATTTTTATCTCTTTTGGGGTAGGTAAGACTAGCTGAGTTAATATTTTAGGAAAGGGTGGTGGATTCACTCTAGGCATACTTTGATCTCTTTCCTCCTCACTCTTCCATGGTGGAGATGGAGGTTGGTTGTCTGGGAGTACTCTCCTAGACCTTAGGTTGATTTCTTGAATCTCCATAGCATAGGTAGGGTAGGATGTCTCTCCATTGTATACTTATTATGCCTGTCTATTGTTCGGGTTTGGATTTGGATGGGCCGACATTTGAGGATTTTAGGTGGAACAAGGTGTAAAAGTTGTGGTTGAGTAGGACGTGAAGGCAATAAAGATGGAGCATTGTTGTATTTGAGCCTCCACCCCTAGGGTGGTGCATTCCACTAAGACTGTGGTAGAGTATATGGTCAAAATGACTGGTTGGTCAACTCGAAATGGTACTGAGACGAAAAAGACCAAGGAGAAGGTGTATACTAGGAGGGACGAGCAGGGGGGCCCTAAGAGGGAATGTATGTGTTCTAGTTACGGTTGTAATATGCATAGGATGACCCTTGCATGCCCTGCTAGTATGGTCAAGGCCCATGAGGTCTCCTTTGATTTATGTAGTAGAGCTATTTAGTCACCCCTTCAGTTCCCTGATACGCAACTTTTAGTCCAGATAGAGAAGGGAACTTATCTGTTGAGTGGTTTTCTTCCGAGTCCAAGCAGATTTCTATCAGGTTTAATGGACATTCATTCCTAGGGTTCCTCCTTGTGCATCTAGGGTAGAAGATGGATAATTCTCTCTCTGATTCCTCCTGCTTTCTCTTGATGTGCATAGTGTCCATCTGTAGGGCAAGGGTTTGCAACATTTCACTCTTGAAATATTCCAACATATTTCCAATTTCACCTTTTAGGAATGTGTTGGAAGAGGATGAGTTGGCCATTGGTTGATATCCCTACCCTTTTTCCTAGCTTCCTTAGAATGGTTCTTAAAGACAGTCTTAATATCATCATAGGATAACTGGTAAATGTCCCCTCCTACTAGTAGGTTTACGGTATCTAGAAGATCTTCCCTTACCCCCTCGGAGCAGGAGTAGCTTTAGTGGCTTAGGATTATGTGTGCACCTGGCCCTTTTGTAGCTATGTTGAACCTTTCTTCATAATCCTCTAGGGATTCACCATGTCCCAAGGTCATTCTAAAAATTTCTTCTTTAGTGTATTTGAATTTGTAGTAGTCCAAATACCTTTTTTTGAAGGTTTGGTGCATGTGAGCCCAAGTTGTGATGTTATCCTCACGCAAACCCATGAACCAGCACAGTGTTGTATCCTTGAGAGTGGATGGGAATAATTTCAACTTATGATCATCAATGGTGTAATCATAAGTTCTACATATGACAATGAACTCAAACAAGAAAGCATCTGGATCTTCTGAGGTCACGCCATGGAAATGAGGAAGAGAAAATGGGCTTATGTTTTTCATCTTGGTATCCCCACTAGTTTGTCTGATGTGAAAAGCACCCTCAATTCTTTATTTATCTCCTATGTCATTTCTATTTTCAACCATTAGGTCAGTTGGAATGGGTTCTCCTTCTTCTTCTCCCCCTATAGGCTCTTCAAAAATCTCTGATTTTTCACCTAAGGTGTCCTCCAATTCACAGCCATCGAAAAAGAGGGAAGGTTGGTTATTTGAATTGGTGGGGGTATTGGGTAGAAATTTTCCTAAGTTATCCCTATTCCTATGAAGCATGAAAGAATTGTTTTTGTTTTGTTTTGTGGTTTTTTTTTCAAGCTATGAGACTAATTACAGAATCGAAATGACAAACTAAATGGAAACTAAGAGCTAAATGAAATCTCATTTGCAGAATTGAAAGAAAGGAAACCAACTTATGATTACTTTTTTCGAAATGAAGCTAACAATAGAATTATAGAGATAAGAAATGGAAGAAAGAAAGCATAAATAAAAGAAAAGAATAATTAGTATTAGTTTTCATCGATAAATTGATATGGGTAGGCACATTTAAGAGAAGGAACTATTAATTATTACTACTAAGGAAATGTAATCTAGTTGGATGTTCATCCAAGCAACTGAATTTACATTTGCTCCAATAATTCTAAAAGAGAGGAAATATATGAAAGACCCTAACCTTCTTCGTAAAAAAATCTAGGTACTCATTGGAACAAAGACCCATCTTTTAGCAAATCGTGTTAAATTATTGAATGTAATATTTTTACAATAAAAAAAACTAATTTATACTTACACCAACATATATAACATACATCATGCAATTTTTTGGTGAAGATGGAAGAGTATCCTTTCTAAATCGAACAAGGCTAATATCTTCCATGCAACATAGTCCCTACCTTTACCGTTATTTAATTTAATTTTTTGAATAGAATTTTCTTGGTAATAATGTATTAATTTTCCAATAATAAAATAAAATAAATAACTCCTTACAATGTGCTAATTTTAGCACAATACGCTATAATATCTACACAATGAGCTATGTTCCGCACAATAGGCTATAAGCTCTGCACACTAAGCTAAGTTCTACATAATAGACTAAGTTTCGTGTATTAAAGTTATTATTTGTTTCCTTAGTAATTTTGTATTTGTTTTCCAATAATAAAGTTAATGACTTATTCATTTTCAAATAATAAAACAAAATAAATCACTCCACGCAATGAGCTAAGTTCCACACAATAGGATATGAGCTCTGCACAATGAATTAGGTTCCACACAATAGACTATAAGCTCCAGACAATCAACGAAGTTTTGCATAATAGGCTATCGGATCCACACGATGAGCTTTGTTGCACACAATAGGATAAGTTTTCGCTTCCACACAATACACTAAGTTTCTTGCACAAGTGTTATTAATTATTTTCTCGATAATGATGTATTCGTTTTCCAATAACGGTAATGACATATTCATTTTCCAATAATAAAATAAAATAAATAGTTCTACAGAATGAGATAAGTTTTGCATAATAGGAAATTTTTCTTGATTCCCTGCAATTAAATAAGTTTCTCGCATAAAAGTTATTATTTTTTTTTCTTGGTAATGATGTATTTATTTTCCAATAATAAAAATAAATAAAAACAATTAATTTTTTTGCATAGTATTTTATGAATAATGAAGTATTCGTTTTCTAATAATAAAATAATAGAAATAGCTCCACCCAATTTTTGATAATATTTCAATTGTAAATAATTAGGTGTATGTGCAGAAGTGTGAATGAGTTGTATGTACAGAAGTGTTTCTAGATAGATTTCTCCACAAAACCATTCATTTTCTCATATGTACATTATTAAATCCTTATTTAATAGTGTCTTTTATACTCTCATTTTCTTATTATTACAACCTTCTATTTTCTCATATATACATTGTTAAATACTTTTCAAACATGCTTTTCACACTTTCATTTTCTCGTTATTATGTCCTCCGAACAAATTCCTTCACACAATTAGTAACCATTTTTCCTTTTGTTCATAATTACTATACGTTTTAGCTAAAATAAATTAAAATGAATCTTGTTTGCACGATGAGCCTTACAAAACAAGTTCATCAACTAAGAGACTAGCAAATGTGAATAAACAATCAACAAAGGTGAATTGTTAATTCAGGATTCACATTCATTTCAATAATATCTAGCAATTCAACATATATTGTAATCTTTAGCATATTATGTTACATCATCTACCATTATTTAACGCACCTTGATTAGTTATGGAAATATAGTGAACCAATATTTTGAATACAAGAGGATTACTGTATCATGGATCATGTGCTTAAGTTATTAGATAAATAGTTTGGTATGACATCAAATATGAACATACTAGATTATTTTACCTCTGTTGATTAGTATACAAGTTTCTTAGTGACGCATAACAAAAAGACCTTGCAACATCTTATTTTTCATCTGCAAAGCTTTGTCCACACACCGAGTTGTTTTTCCATTTAAGCTCTCAAGATTCCATTGTATGCACTTCCAAATTAAATGTACTGAATTAAAAACAATATCAAAACACATTAAAATTAAAAGGATACTTTGCATTTTCCTCATCCTGCACAAATTTCGCACATGAATTTGTTGTTTGCATAACCTCCACACATGAATAACCATCCATGCATAACTCCTTCACTAGACAATAATTAAAAATCCAATATGTGGAAGAAGATTTCAAGTTGGCATTGTGAGATTTTTTTTGTCTCTATTTCTATTTACATGATTTTGTTCACATAAATATTTTCAACCTATGTTCACATTAAAGGCTTTTTATTGCAAACAGTTTATTATTCAAAGTGAATAATTTATGCTTATATTATTGATAATAATTTTATTGTAAATGATTAGGGAAATGTTCAAAAGTGTGAATGAGCTCTATTATGAAAAGGAAGTTTTCAATGTGTGGATCACCTCACTTAGCACAAAATAATTTTTATTGTTAATACCTTATCTAGAATTAAATTAGGCATATTTTCTTAATAACATTGTTTATGCTTAGATTGTTATTTAATTGATTATATTTGATAAGGCAGATCAAGGTTGTATGGCTTGGGAAAATTAGAACATTGGAACAATACTCTATGGACCACCGCACACAATGGAAAATAACAATATTAATAATTATCCAAAGATATATAGCTCCAAAATAAAATCCCCCACACAACTACTCTTCCACACAAATTTCATAATCCACAGAGTAAAAGCTCTGCACAAAGAAACATGATAAAATTCTCCATTCTCCCACACATATCCCATCCTCCATAAACATTTATATAATATATGATCTATAAATTTGTAAATTGTATCTATGCATAATGAATTGTGTAGCATGTTGTTAGCCTACGCCCACCCACCCCGCCACCACCCTCAACCCTTTATCTTATTAATAATATTTTAATTTGTGTGGAAGTGTGAAGAAACTTTATCGTGTGGAGGAAGCTTTCAATGTATGATCAATAATGCACATCTTTTTGTATCTATAATTAATTAAGTGTGGTCCACATTTCGCCCACATTTATATCTCAATGCATGGGTAGACTATACCAGAAAAAGTAGATATTTTAGTAAATCATCGATATATAGAAAGTTATTGTTAATATATTAATTGTAAATATTTTGAATATTTCAAATATTTCTTTCATCAAGCTCTTGCACAGGAAAATATATGCACTTCATAATAACTACTAATATTATTTCTCCTATTTTGGTTATGAATACATCTATTTAAGTGATTATGTATGAAAACCACAATAATATTGAAAGTAGATGTGGTTGTGAGTGCATATTTTTCCCACATTTCTATATCAGGCTATGCCAATTTCACTCTATTTTCTATGAATAACAATTTATGAAAATGTTCATCTGCACACATTATATCTTTATGTTTATGTTCATATCTCCAAATATGTTTCAAATGAAGAATTTGTTTGGAAGTACAAAAGAAGTCTATTGTGTAGATAAACTTTTCAATGTGTAGAACATTGCACTTCACACTAAAGGTTTTTATTGCTAATATTTTTGTATTAAACAATTAATATTTGTTGTTTGTAATAAAACTAAGGAAACTGCTCGACCTATATGATATTGTTGCTGATATCTTAGCAATAAATAATGCATATCCCCCTGCTGCTGCATCTAATTAAGTGTAGTCCACATTTCATAAAACTTCACACTATTAGAAGAACAACTAAAACCATAGTAGATAAGGGCCTTTGATTAGTCATTGACATTCAATTTTACACACAATACTGATAATAATTTTCCTAAGATAATAAATATATTGAAGAGATATGATGTAACAAAGTTCCTCCCACTATCGCTTATTAACTGATTCTCCTTACACAAAGATTTCCACATAGTAAGGGTTTTTCCTCTACATATACTTCCTCCGCATAGTCACCTCTACACAACTTCTTCTGCACAGGCTTCCTCTGCACAACATAACACAGCTTTGGAATCTTAAATGTAAAATAGGCCTAGAAAATAATGACAAAGAGGAGAAGAATCTAGTTTGAATGTGGCAGTTTGCTGTTGTATTTCTAGATTTTATTGTTTATTCGAACAAAGCATAACATAATGCACAATTCTATTTTTGTATCTAGGTGGTTTTTTTTAAGAAGTTAAATTTAGTTTTTCATTTGAAAATTAGAATTTATGTAGATGCCACACTTTGGCAAGGAGATTTTAATGATTACTCCATTAATTAATGTGTCTCCATTAATTAACATGTAAGTGATCCATGTTGTTCAAGTTTCATTGTGTGGATATGCGAAATTTTCTTAGCCCATGCTTGTTCTGCATTGGTTTCTCTTCCCAATGATATCTGCATAAATTCCTTCAAACGCAGTATATATGGAGATGTATGCAACATTATTGCTAATAATTTTAAGTGTAAATTAAGATTATCTCAAAATATTTCAAATATAAATTTATTTAGCATTTTGTGGAAGTTCTCTTTATCTAGATTTCCAAATTTTTCACTAACTACTAATAGTATAGATCATAATTTATTTAAAAAGAATACATATTAGCACTAAATTCAATAAACCTTAGGTCATCGAGTAATTTTAGAACAAAAAAGTCCTTTCTATAGTTTTGATAGCATAAACTTTGTACAAAACATTATTATTACTAGTATTATTTCTAATACTTTAGTTATATATAATGCATACCAGTAGTCAATTGAGTAAAAGTTATTAGGAATGCATAAAATGTTATGTAGAAATCCACATTTCATCATACAAAATCTTTGTTTATATGAAGGAAGTTTAGTATATATAGAAAGTTTTTTCATGTAGAGCTCGACACTTTGCACTAAATTGCTAGGTAAAATTGACTCGACGATAGAGTCAATGTTCACCATATTAAACAATGGTGGTTTTGGGCGAACGATATAGCATACCCATGGTTTTCTGCCAATGTAATTTCATGTAATTTATCCTTTAAAAGGTTGCCAAGACTTGATTGTAATGTAGGCTAGGGTGGTGAGCAATGAAGGATCACTTAGCTTAATTGACCATGATTTTAGTGAAGGATAATGAAATTTCATTGGGTTGTGGTTTTCCCTAGGGTTGGGGTTTTCCTGGATAAATGTTTGTGTTTATGGCTTATTATTGTTGTTATGTTTAGTAATTTTTCTCTCGGTAAATAAGTTAATTTTTCTAGAAATGTTTCTTCATATGGTATCAGAGGTGTTTCAACTTCAAGGGGACACCTTTGCTACTGAGGTGATTTTCTCGAGCCTGTGGTAGACCCTGTTTAGTGGGAGAACTATGAGATCGATTCTTGTACTAAGATAAGATGGAAAGCAGTGGAAAGATAAACACCAAGAAATTTAATGGTCAGAGTTTTGATTTGTGGAAACACAAGATGGAGAATATGATAGTGGATAAAGATCAATGGATCATGGTATATACGGGTACTAAACCAATGAAAATGTCAGCTAAAGACTGGGTGAAGTTGGATCAGAAAGAAAAGAATGCAATATGGTTCTATATATTAGATTTAGCATTGTTGAATGTATCATGGGAAGCTAAAGAGAAGGATTTATGGGTCAATTTTGGGACTTTGTACCATTCTAAGTCATTGGTGAACAAATTGTTTTGGTGAAAAAAGTTGTATAACTTGAGGATGAACGATGGAGACTCGATGATAGAGCATCCGAATTCCTCCAATAGTGTGGTAAGCCAATTGTTATCTGTTGATATAAAAATTCTAAATGAAGACAAGTGCATCAATTTGTTGTGTTATCTAATAGATTTGTGGGATAGTCTAGTTATTTCTATAAGTACCAATACATATACCTTGTAGTTTGATAAAATAGTTTCATCCATTTTATCGGAGTAGATGAGAAAGAAAATTATAGAGAGCCAGAATGGAGACGCCTTGTTTGTACAATGACGGTCATAGAACAAAAACAAAAATAATTCCTAAAGTGGGAGAGCCAAATGTAGTGGGAGATCTAAATCTCCAGGAAAAGATATCAAGGTATGTTGGAAATGCAGAAAGGAAGGCCACTACAAAAGGGACTATAGATCTAAATATTCTAAGAAAGGAAATGGATCTAATGATTCTTCTTCTACAGATTTGAAAACCACCTCAGATGAAGGTTGGGATGTGTACTTGGCTTCTTTTTCAAGTACACGTGTAGATCACAAGGCATGGTTGATTGACCCAGGTGCATTTTTTCACATCACTCCCCATAGGGAGTGGTTCTGCAAGTATGATAAATATGATGGTGGTGATGTCTTCTTAGTGGATGATAAGAAAGCCAGACTCATTGAACATGGAAACATCAAGGTGAATTTGCAAGGTGGAAGGATTATAAAACTTCTAGATGTTCTACATATTCCCGCATTGGCCAAAAATCTGATTTTTTTAAGCAAGATTGAGAATGACTACTTGTAGGGAAGATCTATAAAAATAGTTATAGTGCAGTAGGCATTCATGTTGGAGGAATTCAACATTCAACATGATGTTTCAACATGAATGCCTCCCACACTAAAATTATTTTTCATATTAGTTTTATCATAAATTACTTTTTTCATCTTATTCTTATCATAAAATCAATATAGTCAAGTGGTTTTGAATGAAAAATAGTTCCTGTAGTTCAATTTGTAAATAGAAACTAGTTCAAAAAATGTTTACATTTAAGATATAGGCATTAAAAACATTCTTTCTCAACAATATCATAACTAATATAATTTAGTTTATATCTACGAATTTTGGATTTATAGCATTTTTTAAATATGATATTCCTTACGTAAAGATTTAACTATGCAAAAGCCAGTTGTTGTGCCTAACAGAACTTTCCATTGTAGTATTCTATTATTAAGAGATATATGTCTGAAATGCAAAATCATTGCCAAATGTTCAATTTCATTTAAAGCAACAAAACAACATTAAATGTAACAAAAAGGTTCGAAGCATAATTCAGGAAATTTGCAGAAAACATTATGTTAGAATAAAATGCCTATGAGTGTGGCCATAACTAATATTTATATGAGATATTATTCAAAACATGGGCATCAAAGACAAAATTTCTAAGTAGAATCGCAATTTTCCAAAGAAAATTATTAAGTAAATGGACTTTTTCTAGGTGAAATTGTTGCTCCTTTTTCTTGAGCAATATTTGTAGCTAGAAAAATAAATCTATAAGATTTACTATGAGTTGATCACTCATTGAAGAAATATGATGACTAATGTTTTAATGCAGTCCTCGTCGGGAGAAACTCTAACTTTCGTTTTCACATTTCAAGTGAAAATCTGTTTTTTAGTTTCTCCAATTTATTCTAACACATCAACAGCAAATCTAACTTTCTACTTAATGATCTTGTAAAAAAGTAATTAGTCACGTATCAATATGTCCTTCAACAAAATCAATGATGCTATAAAACTCTACTTCCATCCTCTGTTTTTTCTCCTGCAACATAATTTGTAACATGTCGTTTGAAATTAACTTAGAATCATGCAGCATGCCCAGACCATGTAATGTATATTGCCCCGAAATAGAAATCATCTCTCCTTTTGTTCATTTAACTACAAATATACTTGATATTCTCAAATTTAGTGACCATTTTTGCCCACCCAACTTCCAATTTCTTCACTCATTTAACATTTGGTAATGGTTCATTTTTCTTTTTAAAATCAGAGAGTATTGGTAGCCTATGCTTAAAAATATTTAATCCATTGTCAACAAAATTCTTATCCTATATAAGATTACCATTAAAAAAGTTTGTAAATTTCATTAATTTCTCATGAAAATGCGTTAAATCGACAAAACTTGCCATGAATCTTCAATAATTTATAATATTTTGCCTATATTCTAGAGGATATATGTCTCCACTGCATTAAGCAGATTCACAGCCTTGTTGAATGTTCACGGTGTTGAAACAACAACACTTGATGATGAAGGTGACCATTCTACTAGTGGATTAATTATCATGGGAGGGGGATCTAAAACATCTTATAGTTATTTTAATTTCCTTTTGAGTATACGATTTTCTGCAAGCATGTTGACAACACTTTTCGTAATTGCATCATTGGTACATTGTTTAAATACCATGAGCCCCATCGTACCAGTGCTAGACATATCATTATCCATGTGTTATTCACTATTAATATTTTCATTTTAAAGATTAACCTTTTCAACTCTCATTTTTTTTGCTGGGCTTTTCATACTTTGCATTTTTGCAATGGGACAATAAGTTCACAAAAAATAATATCCTCTTCTACAATTTACTCCATTATTTTTTTATTTTCTACTAAATGAATATCCACCTGGTTAGGTTGTTCACTCCTATCACTTTATATGTATATATCATGTTCAATTATTTCTCTACTAATGACACTTTTGAAATTGAGTTTTTTAATTACATGATCATGTTGACAACTTGCACACTAATGAATAACTAGTTTTCAAGAACCAAGATTTTTTCCTTTTGCACGAGTTGTGGATGATGCTAAACCGGTAACAAGTGTGGATGGTGAATATTATTGTGTAGGATTTAGTGATTTTTATTTATGGCTTGCCTCAAGTATTATTTGAATCCATTTTTGACATTTCATACTTGAGTTCGAAAAAATTTAATAAACTATGTGTTGTGTAAACATATTTTCTTGCAGAGTATGACATGCAAAAATTTCACTGCTTCTTTCTTTCCATGCAATTTAAGTTATTAGGGAAAATAAAATGCACATAACAGAGGACAAAGAAAGTAGTAGTGAATTGATAATATGCAATGAGAAAATACAAATCCCTAAGAAATTGGTAGAGTTCATATGTTCATAAAATGTGTAATGCTAAAATACAAATCCCGAAACAATTACGCACAAAAAGTGATATGTTGTAAGGAAAATTGCAAAAGAACTTGAGAAATTGAGAAGATTAATTGTTGAATATTTTTAAATACACTGAGAATTAAGGCCAAGAAATATTCAATAGAGCATATGTCTATGTTTCTGTTGAAAATAATACTGAGAGGGGGGGGTGAATCAGTATTATCTAGTTCTTTTACCAAATCTTCCTTATTTACACTTTGAATTATTTTTGCATATCAGTACCATAAAACAATGAGCATGAACAAGAAAAACAGACAGTCACATCAAAGAACATCAGATATAAGGTGGAAACCCAATGTGGGTGAAAACCACCTGCTGCAATATGTCTCTATCTTCTTTCAAATTAGAAACTCCTTTTACAATGGTCTTGTACTCGTGCAGTCCTTTACCAGTACGCAGGCTGCAACCTGTAGAGAGCTACAACTCTCTCTCATTTTCCAGTCTCTCTTGGAAGGGAGCTACAACCCCCTAATTCTTTTCAAGGACCACTTCTCATGAATTTTCAAACTGGATCCATATACATCAAATGATCATCAAGTACATGTAGATTTCACAGTCAACAGTAGTAACCAGATCAACAACATAGAACTAAACCCAGAACACCTTATCAACAGAAAAATTCAGTCAACAGAGAGTCATGAGACAGATACGCAACTTTCCTTTCTTTGGCCTACGTCGCTACGCACTTCACCCTCTGCTTCTCTGTGTATACCCGCAGAGTTCCTTCTACTGCACTGCGTGACCACGCACTGCTTCTTCTACTGAGCTACGTACAATACGCACCCAAATGCACTATCGCGCCGCATACTGCCACAGTAGGCACGCACCCAAAAAGACTATCGCGTCGCATACGTTTACTGTGGGTACGCACCTGAACCACTGCCGCTCTGCGTACCCACGCACTGCACCCTCGTTGCCTCTGCGTACCCACGCACTGCGCCTTTGTCGCCCCTGTGTACCTACGCACTTATCCTTCTTCTGCTCTACGTGCCCACGCACTTGCACCGTTAATCACCTGCGTACCTCTGATTAGGGCCGAAATACAGTCAGATGTTCAGATCTGATCTTGCGCTCGAGAGATCACCCTTCACAGATTCGCTTTCAGCTTCTCTTTTATAGATCAAGCTTTTAAACCGAGAACCCAATATTTCAGATCTTAAGATATTCAACCCAAAAGCATACACAAGCCAAATGATCTCCTTTGCTTTATATAGGCAAGCTCTTCCTCAAATCATGGATCAATACCACGGGCCAAAACCATAATAACACAATATCGTCGGCTAAATACCAAGGGTTAAGCATAAGAAACCCCACGTGTGCGAGCTTTACTGCCTTGAAGTGTGTGCACTGGGGTACGCACCTCATGAATGGGTAACCTGCGTGTCTGGACGCGGTCCCTGCACGGCATACCTGCGAGTACGCATCTTCTGAACTATTCTCCTGCGTACTTCTTAATTCTCATCATATTGAGAGCCATGTCATGGGTGTTGCCATCATGTACAACATCTATAAAATATAACCATACCAGAAACATAATGCCAACAGTTTCTTCTCTTTTCCATTGGCAGATTCAAATATCCCTTCTTTGATTATGTAATTGGAAATAGCTTTGTTCATGTAATTGCTACTTATATTCGTCTCCAATGTTGTATAAATTTGAAATTTGTTGTTACAATGGAAATTTCCAACTATTGTTGGATATTTGATATTGTATGGATGGCTACTGGCTGTAAGTTTTTGGCATTGACGTCAACAATCATGTTGGGATGAGTTTGGCAATTAGCATTCTCTAAAAGCTGGCTAGAGTGTTGGCAGTGATGTCAACCATAATAGTGATGAGACTAATCATTGGGTAATTTTATGGACCCTAATTCACCTCCTAGCTTAGTAAAGCCAAATTTTCTAACAAATTATTACTTGTTTTTTATTATATTTTGTTTATGAGATGAGTTAGAGTTAGATATGATGCCTAGTGGACTAATATACATTGATTGCAGGATTGAAGGAGAAAATAAAGGAATTTCGGCAAATACTAAGGTTAAAACTCAAATGAGACAAGGGAGAGGGATTATCAGAGGTAAATCCTCCTCATTTACTTCTCCACCATTCCAATATTCCTCCATCCATCACACCAGCTGGGAGTGCACGCAGCCAAGCCATAAGGATTAGAAGGTAGTCGAGCAAGTGAGAGACAAAGAACTAGTTTATCTCGAGCTTCGGAGCCGAGACTCCCTAATTTTGAGGAAGTCATTGTGGAATTTAGTTTTATAAGTAGAGAGGCCTAGAGACTCATTAAGATTCAAATTTTTGTTGTAAACATCTAAGCTATTTTCGAGCTCTAGACTTGTGAAAGTTTTTATTGATGTAATTTTATGTTTACCTGTTCATCTCCTTCGTAGCTCAAGAAAATCTTGTCCCATATTTCTTTTGCTGATTTATATTGCATAACTTTCACAAACTCTGTTTGAGATAAGCATCCCAACAAAGTATTAACTGCTTTAGCATTTGTTTCATATTTCTTGTTCTCGGCTGCATCTGTAGGAGTAGCTGAAGGAAAATTGTAGCCTCTCTCTATGATATCCCAAACATCTGTACCAAGAGATTGAAGATGTGCAGTAACTCTTACCTTCCAATAATTGAAGTTTGTCCCATCAAAAATCGGTGGCCTGATAGATGCTTCCCTCTCGTAGTAGTTTCTCATGATGAAAGATCTTCCTTCAAGCGATCAAGCTTCTTTAGAAGGACCTGCTCTGATACCAATTGTTGAAAATAATACTGAGAGGGGGGGGTGAATCAGTATTATCTAGTTCTTTTATCAAATCTTCCTTATTTACACTTTGAATTATTTTGCATATCAGTACCATAAAATAATGAGCATGAACAAGAAAAACAGACAGTCACATCAAAGAACATCGGATATAAGGTGGAAACCCAATGTGGGTGAAAACCACCTGCTGCAATATGTCTCTATCTTCTTTCAAATTAGAAACTCCTTTTACAATGGTCTTTTACTGGTGCAGTCCTTTGCTGGTACGCAGGCTGCAACCTGCAGAGAGCTACAACTCTCTCTCGTTTTCTAGTCTCTCCTGGAAGGGAGCTACAACCCCCTAATTCTTTTCAAGGACCACTTTTCATGAATTTTCAAACTAGATCCATATACATCAAATGATCATCAAGTACATGTATATTTCACAGTCAATAGCAGTAACCAGATCAACAACACAGAACTAAACCCAGAACACCTTATCAACAGAAAAATTCAGTCAGCAGATAGTCATGAGACAGATACACAACTTTCTTTTCTTTGGCCTACGTCGCTACGCACTTCACCCTCTGCTTCTCTGCATATACCCACAGAGTTCCTTCTGCTGCACTGCGTGACCACGCACTGCTTCTTCTACTGAGCTACGTACAGTACGCGACCAAATGCACTATCGCACCGTGTACTGCCACAGTAGGCATGCACCCAAAAAGACTATCGCGCCGTGTACGTTTACTATGCGTACGCACCTGAACCACTACCGCTCTGCGTACCCACACACTGCACCCTCGTTGCCTCTGCGTACCCACGCACTGCGCCTTTGTCGCCCCTACGTACCTACGCACTTATCCTTCTTCTTCTCTACGTGCCGACGCACTTGAACCGTTAATCACGTGCGTACGTCTGATTAGGGCCGAAATACAGTCAGATGCTCAGATCTGATCTTGCGCTCGAGAGATCACCCTTCACAGATTCGCTTTCAACTTCTCTTTTATAGATCAAGCTTCTAAACCGAGAACCCAATATTTCAGATCTTAAGATATTCAACCCAAAAGCATACACAAGCCAAATGATCTCCTTTGCTTTATATAGGCAAGCTCTTCCTCAAATCATGGACCAATACCACGAGCCAAAACCATAATAAACCAATA